>PVJS01010854.1:0-31243 GCA_004027185.1 Glis glis
ACTGGGGATTAAACTCAGGGGCCTTCTACCTCTGAGCTACACCCCCAGCCTTATTTTACTTTTTTTTTTTTGCGGTACTAGGGATGGAACCCAGGAGCATTCTACCTCCAAGCTACACCCCCAGCCCTATTCTTTATTCTTTATTTTGAAACAGAGTCTCCCTAAGTTGCAGAGGGCCTCACTAAGTAGCTGAGGCTGGCCACGAACCCGGATCCTCCGGTCTCAGCCTCCCAAGTACTGGGATTACAAGCGTGTGCCCCCACGCCCGGCTCTTGTTTTACTTTTTAAAACAGGGTCTCACTAAGTTGCGAAGGGCCTCACTAAGTTGCTGAGGCTGGCCACGAACTTGGAATCCTCCTATCTCAGCCTCCCAAGTCCTGGGATGGATCTGAGTTGAGTCCCGCCTGGCAGGAAGCAGGGCCGGGACTGCCCAGGTCCCGGAGCATTGAAGAGAGGCCTGTGCCCTGCGCTGTGGCCGAGGGGTGATCACCACACTGTGGCCAGCTCTTTCCACGTGCTAAGCCCCAGAACTGATCCTCTAAACCCTCGCCTACCACTCCCGAGGAAGGTCTGCCATCTCCTTTTTACAGATGGGGAAACTGAGGCCCAGAGCAGGGGACGCTACTCGACACAGGAAACAGACAAGTGTGATCTAACCTGGCCCCCCAGCGCCGAGGCTGCTCTTCCCCCTCAGCTTGGTGCCACCACAGCACCCTTTCTTCCACAGGGCCACTGCTACTTGCTTTTCAAAAGCAGCGTCTTCAAAGACAGGGAGTGGACGCCACTGGGTGACCCCCGCCCGCCCGCCAGCTCCCGGGAAGCATTCTGAGACCACGGCAAGCTGGGGGGCACAGGAGAGCCCCGAGCGGCAGGAGAGCAAGTCCACGGCCCCCACAGAGTCCACCAGTCAGGGCCTAGTGTTGGGGGGCAGTGGGGGCCAGGCCACCCCAGCACACAGGGCCGGGACTGCTGCGGTGGGGTTCGCTGCAGTGACCCAGCGGACATAAATAATGTCCAGCAGGCTCTGCGGCTGGACACATGCGTGCTAATGGGGTTCACTGCAAGAAAACATGTTGGCGAAGAACTCCTTTTGTCCTTTTAATGGGAACCCTGTAAGCTGACCCCACAGCGGGAGAGGAGTGGGGGAGGGAGAGAGTGTAAGAGAAAGAGGGAGCCAAGGAGATAGAGGGGGAGAGAGGGAGGGAGACAGAGACAGAAAGACAGGGACAGAGACAAAGGGAGACAGGAAGGGGAGGGGGACGTTCCCTAGGACCCTGCCTCCTGCCCTTTCCCTCCATGTTGTCCCAGGGGTCGCCAGACCCTCTAGTGAAGTTGGCTTTGAAGGCTGCGCTGTGGGTGACATCACCCAGCCCTTCCTGCTCACCTGAGGTCTGGGACTTCTCCCAGGACTCCTCACTCTGCCCTCTGGGTCTGGGGTACTGATGGGGCGCTGGGGGCTCTGCTGGATGCCGGGGACCTTCTCTGGGGATGTTCCCGCTGGCTCGTTGGGGACAAGGCCTCCCCCATACTCCTTAGGCCTTAAAGGACAGCCCAGGCCCCTGGTCCTGCTGGATCGGAGGCTGCACTCGGACAAGCCCCAGCATCCTGTGCACATCCTGGCCCTGTAGGGAAGCCGGACGGGCTGAGGCTGGGCCTGCCCTGTCCCTGCTGTGGGCCACCATGGGTGCTGGGACCCCTGTGCTTGGGCCTGCCCCATCCAGCCACCCCGCTCCAGGACCACCCCTGCGGTGCAGTGTCTCAGATGGAGGAGGGGGTCCCATGGAGTCCCCTAATAGAGATGCTCAAGCCCTAACCCCGGGCCCATAAACGTGTCCTCATTTGGAAACAGGGTCTCTGCAGATGTAACCGAGCTAGATAAAGTCATAGCAGGTTAAGAAGAGTGACTGTCCTCATGAGACGAGAACGCACAGACACCCAGCAAGGGAGGGGCCGGGTGAAGATGAAGGCAGAGGTGGGGGTGACGCAGCCACAAGCCGAGGAGCACAAGCCCTCCCGCGGCCGGAAGAGGCACGAAGGACCCCATCCCGGAGGACCCTGCCACACCTTGAATTTTGACGGCGAACCTCCACAACCGAGGGAGGAAGTGGGCGCAGTTTTGAGCCGCCCATCTACGCCATCAAGTGTTACTGCAGCTGCTGGGGCCGACACGGCTGTGACCTGGTCCCTAGGAGCTGCCCGCGGCCGCTCAGCCACAACTATCTCCCGGGACATCAATGGCCACAGGGTGTCTTGGGACAGTGAGAAGGTGGGCACGAGGGTTCCACCCGTGTGACCTTGCAGCCCCCAGGCCCGGGGGCAACACAGGGCCACACGCCCGGCGCCCTCACACCGGCACACTGGTACCCTCTGCCAGGCTGCCCGGCCATGGTGGGGCTGGCATCCCACCCAGGAAACCTCGCCTCCGTGTCCGGCCTTGAAGCAGGATTCCCTCAGTGGGGGAGGGGTTCTGGCCCCCAAGGGCATTTGGCATTGTCCAGGGACAGTTTTGGTTTTCATGACTTGGGGGTTGCTGCTAGCCAGGCAGCGGCTGGGGATGCTAAGTATCGAACGCCAGCAGTGTCTGAGGACCACAACTCTGGAGAAACTGGGGTGGGGTGTCACGGAGCATCTGAGTATCTGATCAATTCCGTTGCCTTTTCTGCCCATGAAATTGCACGTAAGTCCCGGATTTTGCTTGGAATAGGGTAAGATTGCTCTCCTGGGGCTCTGTCATTTCCAAAATTGCCAGCCCTCTGGCTCTCTGTAACCTGAGCACAGCGCTGGGAATGGTTCATTAGCGACAGCGACTCTGTCCTGAGACAGATCAGACTGCAGCCCCGTCCACAGCCTCGCCTGCCGGCTGCACGCACCACAGGGCAGCGACATGTGTGCCCAGCCCAGGTAGACGCTCACAGATCCAGGTTCTGCCCTCTCCAGGAGCACCAGGAGCCGCAGGTGCTCAGGCCAGCCCACCTCAGAGGGAAGCTCCGGGGCCTCCGCAGGCCCTTGTGAGACAGGGTTGATGATTCAGAGTCTAGGCAGGAGCCACTGACTTCAGCCGCTTGGAAAACCTGAACTGCCTTGTCTACCCCACGAGCACATTTACATGGGGGGGGATATTGGGGATTGAACCCAGGGGCATTCTGTCTCTGAGCTACATCTCCAGCCCTTTTTATTCTTTATTTTGAAACAGGCTCTTGCTAAGTTGTTGAGGGTCTCACTAAGGTGCCGAGGCTGGCCTTGAACCTGTGATCCTCTTGGCTCGGCCTCCCAAGTACTGGAATCACAGGTGTGTGCCACCACACCTGGCTACATTTCCATTTATAAAAGGGTGTTATTTAGCTGTACAGCCAAATTATCCATGAAATTTTAGGGTTGTTTAATGGAAAAACTGGATCTTTTTTGGTGACAGTTACCAATGTCTGTAAGTTGGCTTTTTATTTCTTTTTTTTTTTTTTTGCGGTACTGGGGATTGAACACAGGGGCGTTCTACCTCCGCGCTACGCCCCGGCCCTATTTTTATACTTTATTTTGAGACCGGGTCTCACAAAGTTGCAGAGGGTTTCACTAAGGAGAGAGAGAGAGAGAGAGAGAGAGAGAGAGACAGGGAGAGAGAGAGAGCGAGAGCGAGAGAGCGAGAGAGCTGAGGCTGGCCGCGAACCCGGATCCTCTGGTCTCCGCCTCCCAAAGTACTGGGATTACAAGCGTGCGCCACCATGCCTGGCTGGCTTTTTATTTCAAAGACATGAGAAAGAATATAAACCTTGAAGAAAGGTATTTATGACATGGTATTTAGTGGGACTTGGAAAGGGTCTCCTCTCTCTCCGGCTCTGCTGCTTCGATATATGATGTAATAGTAACATCAGCCAGTAAGAATCTGCCACGTGCCGTACTGTGCACTGAGCACTTTGCAGGGTTACTTATGACAACCCAGTGATGTCAACACTATTGCCAGCTCCATTTTACAGATGGGGAAACTGCAGGTGTGCAGTTCAATAGGATAGGTAGAGGTCGGGGATCTGGCCCTGGGCAGTCTGAGTCGCCAGATCTTGGAGGCTGCTGTGGAGCCTGAGTTTAAAGAGCCAGGCACGGTGGCACACGCCTGTAATCCCAGTATTTGGGAAGCTGAGACAGGAGGATCACAGGTTCGAGGACAGCCTCAGCAAGTAGTGAGACTCTCATCAACCTAGCAAGACCCTGTTTCAAAATAAAAATGAAATAGGGCTGGGGGTGTAGCTCGGAGGTAGAATACCCCTGGGTTCAATCCCCAGAACCACACAAATAAAATATAATAAAATTGCTGTCAGGAAGGAAGGACGCGGATAGAAAGCAAGTCCCATGGGAAACAGGGACACCAAGCATGCCACTCAACCTCATGGCTTTCCACGCCCCAGGCCCCAGTGGGGGTCCTGCTGCCCGCCAGGAACCAATTCATCCCTCAGTCATAAAATAACATGCTGGAATAAATCCACGACGTGGCCATATTGTTAAAAAAAAACCACAGGATGGGCGGGGAGGAACAATGAGAAAAGCCAGCAAGAGTCGACTCTCTTCCTTTTTTTTTTCTTTTAGATTGAACCTAGGGGTGCTCTACCTCTGAGCTACAACCCCGACCCTTTTTATTTTGAAACAGGGTCTCACTAAGTTGCCAAGGCTGCTGGCCTCGACCCTGCGGTCCTCCTGTCTCAGCCTCCCTAGTGCTAGGATTACAGGTGTGCATCACCACGCCCAGCTACCCTAGTCCCTTCTGCCTGCTGTCCTCAGAGCCAGGGAGCAACGCTTGGAGTCCTTGTTAGGATCAAACCTTTGCTTCCGGATCATGCAAGCTTTATAGGGCCCCTCCCACACCCTGGAAACTCTAGAAGGAACTGTCCTGTCAAGGAGTTCACACACACGGCCAGGGGGCCAGCCCTGGGGAGGGTGAGCGGGACCCAGAGAAACGCTCCCCCGAACAGGCACCCTCGACCGCCACGGGGGTCAGGCTAGAAGAGGCTCCCTCCGCATCCATCTTTCTTTCTTTCTTTTTTATTTTATTTTATTTTATTTTTTTGCGGTACTGGGGATTGAACCCAGGGGCGTTCTACCACCACGCCCGGCTTCCTTCTTTCTTTTCTTTCTTTCTTTTTCTTCCTTCCTTCCTTCCTTCCTTCCTTCCTTCCTTCCAACCCATGCCGACTTCTATTTCAAATGTCCGCGGCTGACTCAACGGCTTCCTAAGTTAACCAGCTACTACTTTTTCTGCCCTTACAAGCATTAGAGAGTTTTGCTGACTCTTGACTAATCTGCACAGTGACAGCTGTGCAGGGCAGGGGCCTCCCCATTCATGTAAGGAAGGGCACTTCACACAGAGAGGTTAAGGAGTCAGCCAGGGGGCACACAGCAACTACCCGTCGAAGGCGGCACCTGCTACGCCCTTCTCCACACTGCTGCACCCCCAGCTGTCACGGCAGCCAGGCGTGAGAGGCCAGTGGACCCTCTGCTCTCTCTAGAACTTTCTCTTAGCAAGATTCTCAGGCTTTGTGGGGTGGGGGCTCCAGAGCACAGTGTGATAGCACCATGGATTTTAGGTCAGGGATCCCCAGAGACCCCTAGACCTCTCTCCTTGTTTTATAGAACCGAGAAACAGGCCCAGAGAAGACCTGAGATCATCCGGGAAGACCCAGGATGGCTCCGCCTCTGTCCCCTCAGAGCGGGCACATCTTCCCCAGGTAGGCGCTGGGCAGAAGTGGGGCCGCACTGATCTGAAGGTCGCGGCGGCGGAGGGCCGGGCTCCCAGAGCTGTTTGGAAACGATCCCCCCACCCTAGCAGATGACAGTGGTGGTGGCATCTGGCTCTTCTCTAAGAACAAGGCAAATTTAAAAGACCCCCCCCCCCGCCATGGTGCCTTCCGGAAGCGCCCCCCAGCCAGGGCGCGGGATAGTTACGTCCTCATCGCGCTCCAGCTCCAGGCCGGCCTCCAGGAGGTTGCTCTCGTACTCCTCCCGCCGGAACCGCTTGTCGTCCTCCTGGAAGTCCAGCGGGGGCTCGGCCGTGCCCACCGGCCCCGGCTTCCCGGGCAGCGGGTGGTCCTGCTTGATGCTGCGCGCCCCCGGGGTGCCGTCGTTGGGCTGGGACCTCCGGGCCAGGGTCCTGCTGCCAGAGGGCCTCTTGTGGTGGTACACCAGGATGTAATCCACCTTGCGCTTCCCGTCCCGGAAGTACAGGCCATACTTGCACTCGGCGTCAGGGTCCACGGACAGCGAATTCAGCAGCTGGAGGTGGAAAGGGAGAGAGCTGTTCACTGCCCTGCCGGCCTGCAGAGGAGGCCCCTGCTGGACTACTGCACCCATCTGCTCACTCGCTCACTCATTCACTCAACAAACACAGCGGGGCCCGTGTCCTCAGGATCTGAATCCGCAGGTTCCACGTGCAGCTTCAGCCAACCTCGGGGAAAAGAGTGCAGCTATCCTGAGCTTCCTCCTCTCATTGAACCCAGACAATACAGCATGACAACTGTGTGCACAGCATCCTTGTTCTCAGGTCTAAGACATCTAGAGAGGCTCTCGAGTCCATGGGAGAACCCCAAGAACCCCAAGCCCGGCACATACAGGCTCTAGGTAAACACTACACCGTTTTGTACCAGGGACTTGAACATCTGTGGAGTTTGGTATCTGAGGGATCCGGGAGCCAGACCCCCTGTAGATACTGATGCCGACGACTTCCTAAGCACCGCCGGGAGCCAGGTGCCCTCCTAGGGGCTGAGACCCGTGGAAGACACGCCCTGCCTCTCTGGAGCCCACAATCCAACAGGTGAGCTTCGCTGCTAGCCGCCCGCAAGGATGCCAAGCCACACGCTGGCCACCCGGAGGCCTCCTGGGCTCCAGAGCAGACACGGCTGCCAGGAGGCCCCACCCCACTGCTCCTGAAAAGCTAGAGCTTAAGCCTCAGGACGGACCCCCCCCACGCACCTGCTGGCCCACCCCCAGGGCGGAGCTCAGGACTCCGCAGGCGCAGAGTTCAGCTGGGTGCACACCCAGCAGTGTCCTGTCAGGGTGGCCACAGGGCTGCCAACCAGTCGTGTGGTCAGAGGCGAGGCTCTGGCTGTGTCAGTGTAGGTCCTCCCCCAAACAGACCCCAGTGGAGGGCTCGGGTGCAAGTAGCTCATTCAGGGGGTGACCTTAAGTCGCCGGAGCAGGGTGAGGAGGAGGGAGGCAGAGAAGCCTCGCCCCTGCCCTGGGCGGCAGCTCCATCCTGCTGGGGATCTGAGGGCGACCTTGAGGAACACCCAGAGGGTGAGGACGGGGACGCCTGTGCTGGGTCTCCAGCCACTCGCGGGGCATCGGGTCCCTGCACCCAGCTTCCTGGCATGGGAGGATGCCTCGGCAGAGGGGAGCGGGGGCCACTGCACGGCCGGCCAGGGACTGTGTGCAGACCTGGGGGTGGGCGAGGGCTGGGGCAGGGCTCCGGCAGCATCCCCCCACCCTGCCTCAGTTTCCTTACTCATCTGAAGGAATCCAGGGGCCCCCGTGAGACAGCAGTGCATGAGGCTGTTTAAAAAGCCAGGTGTCAGCCGGGCGTGGTGGCGCACGCTTGTAAACCCAGTACTTGGGATGCTGAGACCGGAGGATCGGGGTTCGCGGCCAGCCTCAGCTACTTAGGGAGGCCCTCTGCAACTTAGTGAGACCCTGTTTCAAAATAAAGAATAATAAAAAAAATAGGGCTGGGGGTGTAGCTCGGAGGTAGAATGCCCCTGGGTTCAACCCCCAGTACCGCAAAAAGAAAATAAAGCCAGGTGTCCCTGTAATTACAAGATGGGGCAGTCAGCTGGGGCAAGGCCACCCCTGAATCACCAGGGCTCCCGTGGCGAGCAGACAGGTCGATCAGCAACCTGGGCTTCAGCAAAGAGAAAATGAATGACACCATGCCTGAGGAGCACCCAAACAGGCAGCGGGCCCCGAAGCTGGCCCCTGCCCGGCCTGGCCACCCAGTTTCTCTCTCCGGTTCCTGTGGCTGTACCCAGAGGTCCCAAGCTTGCGCTCAGCCCTGAGACACATCCTCACTGGGGGACAGGGCCCTCCCTGGGAGCCTGAGCCCATATATGGCTGAAGGAGGGGCCCCAGACACCCGGGCTGCAGTCCCTCCCGCTCCTCAGCCTGCCTCCTCCCCCTGGCCTCAGTTTCCCCAGTGTGGGACAGAAGCTTGGAGAAGTGATAGGTCACTGGCCACTGCAGCCCCAGCCCTGGGAACTCTCCGCTCCCTCCACTCCCTTCTGCTCCCCATCACGCCCCCAGTACCCCTGCCCCTCCTGCCCCTTCCACACCTGTCCCATCCCATCCAAGGCCCAGGCTGCTCCAGGCAGGAGGCTGGGAAGGGCCCCACCCATCTTTACAAGGAAGCTGGCCCTGACCTGACCCTGAACTGGCCTTGACCTGGCCACACAGCTGCCAGGAAAGTCCCTGGTTCGTGGTCACCCGGAGCCCAGGCTGCACCATGATGCTAGAGGGACCCCAGCCTGGAGCAGCAGTGGGCTGATAGGTGAAAGGGCGTGGCGGGAGCCTGTGTGTGGTATTGAAAATTGCTCCGGGATTAATTTCCAATAAAATGTAAAAGGCAGTCATTCAGGCAGGGGGAGGCGGCAGCTTTGCCTGGTACTTCAGAACCCCCCTCCTCTCTCTGCCCTTTGTCCTAATGATTAACCCATAGTAAGAAGGTAAAGACAATCGAAGCCTCTAGCCTTAGAAGCACGCAGAGACTTAGGCGCACCATAGAGGCAAAGCCTTTAGCCCTAAATATATATATATATATATATATAGATAGATAGATATATATGAAAGCAACCAAAAGCACTAAGATCACAGCGACTCTGCCTGGCACATTTTAAAACAGTAAAGATAACAAGAGTCTTATGCCTTGCTCTTAGAGATTACACACAGCTGCACTGGCTGCAACTCGTGCCTCTGTTTCCTTCCTATTCTTTGTGACCCAGCCTTAGTAAACTCCATGGGTTACTTCAAAGCACCCATAGTTGATGGACAACTGATACAGCAGAGGTAAAAAAAAAAAAAGATCATTAACCCCTACACTCAGTAGGTGTACTGTCTGAGACTAGAAGGCACCACCTGCCTAAGAAATAAGTTACCAGCCCGTTGCCTTGGTAACGCTGATAAGAACACACCAATGTAAGAACTGTGCTCAAGGGGCTGGGGTCGGAGGGAGGGGCAGGGTTCCATTTTCGAGCTCTCCTGGGTACACACTGCTTTTCTTTTCTTCCCTTTCTATTTCTTGCTTTGTAATTTGTAATAAAATTTTGTTTAAGCTGCAACCGAGCTGTCTGATAGTTTTTAATTCCCCATTCAGAGAATCTTATCTGAATTGAGGGGAAGAGCCCACAGTGCCACTTCCACCGTAACACCTGGGGGTGGTCTCCCCCACACGCAGTGGGGGGCAGGGCAGGGGAGGGCAGGAGGCCGAGTGGAGGCCGCTTTCCTTGCTGGTGAGCAGGGAGGCCAGTGGGGGCTGGAGATCTTGCATCCATCTACAATAACTCAAGGCCAGCCATCGTGGTGACATCGCGGGGACTTGGGCAGTGTGGACACCCTGCCCAGCGGGTCTCCATCCTGCACCCCGTGACAGACCCTTCCAGGGGCTATGGGCCAGGACCACAGTGTGTGGGCAGGTGGCCTTGGGAGGGCTTGGGGAAGGGCTGGCTTTTGAGGATGGCAGGAGTGGCAGCCTGGCCCAGTGAAGGACTGAGCTCATGGAAGGCCCTAGCATCTCATGTCTATGGGGAAACTGTGTTTGTGTATGGGGAAACTGAGGCATCCCAGTGAGACAAGGAGGCCCCGGGTTGTGGAGCAGGTGGGGGTCAAACCCTGCCTCACATCTGGTCTGCACACTCAGGGCACGCCAGTCCTTGGTAGGAACAGCAACCCGGGTGACGCTCTTTCTCAGCACGGGGCACGACATCTCACTGAAATCTCACCAGCCGACCCCAGGAGCAGACCTATAATTAGGTCCATTTTATCTGCAGGAAATTGAGACTCACATGGGCGAGGCAGTCAGCCCCAGCGGCCCAACTAGTGACCCTGGGTACCAAGTCCCCATGAGATGACCCCAGTGCCTAGCTCTGGGACAATTAGGAAGACAGGGGCCTGCGCCCGCCCCTGCTGCTCCTGAAACTGGCAGGACCACTGGCTAGGTGGGGCGGGACCGACAGCAGATCAGGGGGTTCTGGGGCGACCCTGGGCTGAGGAGTCACCTGGGACAGCCAGGGGCGGCAGGTATGGGGACAGGCAGGACAGTGGCTTCACACAGACCCTGAATTCTGCCAGGCCCGAGTCCAAGCCTGGACTTGGTTCCTCTCTGGCTCCAAGGCCCGCGGCGCCTCCAGTCCCTCTGAGCCCCAGGTCTGCCTGGGGGCCGCGAGGACTAGCTGGGTGACGAGGGACTCTGTGGAGCTCTACAGGGGCGGCTCCAAAACCGGTGCCGGAACAGGCACCGGGGCCATCCTGCCACCTGCCTTCCCCAGGCCAAGGGCAGACGCCCCTTCTCCTCAATGTCGCAGGGAGGTCAGAGAAGTGCCAAGTCACTGGGCGCTGGCTTTAGGCTAAAGGCGCTCTTCCTCCCCACAGCAGGAAGAAGGGCCAGACAGACCTGGGAGGAGGCAAGAGGGCGGAGGCCATGAAACCAGGTGGACACGCAGTTTCCCGGGGCCGAGGGCATGGCTGCCAGGATCCCGGGCGCTCCAGACACAGCAACTGTATGCGGGGGCTCACCCCTCTTCTCCACACGGGGATCTGCGATCCTACGGGGCTGGGCCAGGGGCCGGGTAGTGTCTCCCACAGGCTGGGACTGTGCACCCCATCTCCTCCCAGGACCTCTTTCCTTCTTCCTGAGCTCTGCACCCCCAGGCCCTGCACGGGAGACGGGTCCTGCCCTCCTGCCCTCTGTAGTTCAAGCTGGGCTTTCGGGCTTCCTTATGTCTGGGATGTGAAGGGGCCCGGTTGCTTCAGCCCATGCTGGCTCCCGGTGCCAGGGCCGCCTGCAGTTCTGAACTCGCAGTGGCCCCAAAGCCCGAGTCTGGGCCAGGGACCGCCCTCACACACCTTCACCCAGAACCCGTCATGCAGGGGGCTCGGCACCTACCAGGCCCCTGAGCACTCCTGGTGGGCAAAGACGATGGCTGACATTAACCAAGGCGGGCAAAGACCCTCAGAGAGAAGGAAGGAGAGCCAGAGCCATCCCACCAGAGCAGGAGCAGGACACGCATGGCCCTCGGGAGTGCCAGGCGTCCTCACAAGCCGGGCAGGAAGGGTTCCAGTTCAACACCAACAGCGAGCACCTGTCCCCTGGGGCCACGCCGGGCCGGGAGGAGCATGCCCGGCCTGACAACTTGGGGCAGGCAGCCTGGGGAGACATTGCCCAGCTCCCCAGCCGGGAGGGAGAGGTCGCCAGAGCCTGACCCAGGTGGGTGTCATCCTGAAGACCGGCTCCGCCTCGCATTGGCTGTGCTGCCCGGCTCAGGGCTCAGCCTCTTCCTACTCTGTATCCCAGAACTCCCTCAGGGTGGCTGGAAGCTTTACAGAGTGTATAACAGGCCTCGGCAGGGAGCCTGTTTCAAAATAAAAAAATATAAAACCCCTAGAGAAGTTTGCTCTCATCAGGAATTGAGACAAATCCACAGATGAAGAACTAGTGGAGGGCAGGGGGAAGTGACCCACGGTTACAGTCGACCACAAACAAAAGATGGCACAGTGCCAAATGCAGATGATTTATTTTTTGTGGTACTAGAGTATGAACCCAGGGGCAGTCTACCAACGGGTATACCTCCAGCCCTTTTATCTATCTACCTCTTTTTGGTGTGTATGTGGTACTGGGGGTGGAACCCAGGGGCATTCCAAATTATACTCCCAGCCTTATTTTACTTTTTTTTTCTTTTTTTTTTTTTTGGTGTACTGGGGATTGAACCCAGGGGCATTCTACCTCCGAGCTATACCCCCAGCCCTATTTTATATTCTTTATTTTGAAACAGGGTCTCAATAAGTTGCAGAGGGCCTCACTAAGTAGCTGAGGCTGGCTGCGAACCTGGGTCCTCTGGTCTCAGCCCAAGTACTGGGATTACAAGCATGCACCACCACGCCTGGCTTACTTCTTATTTTGAAACAGGGTCTCACTAAGTTGCTGAGGGCCTCACTAAGTTGCTGAGGCTGGCCTCAAACCTGCAATCCTCCTGTCTCAGCCTCCCAAGTACTGGGATCACAAGTGTGCACCACAGTGCCGAGCTCCGAATCCAGATTTTTAAAAACTTGTCACAAGAGCTGGGCAGGACCAGCAGGAGGCAGCGCCCAGCGCTGGCGTGGGAGTCCCCGGGCCTGGCCCATCCTTGGTTTGCTGTGTGATGCCTGGGTAAGCTGCTTTCTCTGTTCAGGGTTTAGTTTTATAAAATGGGTCTATGCCTACTTGAATAAGTGTTAGTGGGGAGCAACCTCTAAACAGCAACTGTGGGCTCTCTTCTGACAACACTCTTCATGGGCTGGGGGGCCCTTGGGATCTGCAAAGCAATCCTG
Source organism: Glis glis (assembly GCA_004027185.1). NCBI lineage: Eukaryota > Metazoa > Chordata > Mammalia > Rodentia > Gliridae > Glis > Glis glis. The sequence goes on from PVJS01010854.1 coordinate 12,547, forward strand.
AGCTAGCCTTGACAGTCGGGGAGATAGACACCCCGCAAGTCCCTGGGAAGCTGCCAGGCGGCTGTGTGACTCTAGGGGTCCATGGAGTCGTGGCTGCTTTTCTTGTGTAAAACCAGACAAAAAGGCAAAGATATAAACTGCGGGGGAGGGTTAGACTTTAGGCGTAACTTCCCAATTCAAAGCTTGGGAAAGGCTCAGCATGCTCCCTTTCCCCTCTCCTTCAGAAATGGGCAGGTGACCCTGGTGCACCTGTGTGGAGGGCGGGGATTCTCCAGCGTCATTTTTGTGACGGTTGCGGAATGAGCGGGTGCAGGTGCGTGGCGTGCAAGTGAACAACGGCTGTCAGAGCCAAGGACACAGAAGCCGGGACCCAGCCAGGCCAGCAACTTAACAGGACCCCCCCCCCCCGCCTCTGAGCCTCCATTTTCCCTTCTGTGTGACAGGGACAAAAACATCTCCCGATCTGGATCACAGGATGCCGATGGGGATAAAGGGGATAAAATGTGCCGGGAGCCCCGAAGCCATTTTGAAGGTCATTTCCTGGGCCCTGGGGGAGGTGCTCGTGGAAAGAGCTTCCCCAAAGAAGGCAGAAAAGTCGTGGCAGAGAAATGGCCCCTTGAGGTCACACGGGACAACGTTAGAGGACAAAGGTCCCCTTCACAGCCTGAGCGTCCTGACAGCCCGGTCCCAGGCACTCAAACAGGGAGAGAGCAGCCACATCTGGCCCACACCTGCCTCTCCAAAACTGGCCCAGCTCTGGGACAGGTCGGAAGAGGGCATGAAGCTGGGTGTCCGCAGCACGAACCCGGCCGGGGCCACACATCCATCTATTCACCCGGTATCCGCAGTCGGAGCCCCAGGGGGGAATTCACACACCCCAAGAAAAGTCGTGACCATTCTAAGGAAAATGGGGGAAACCAAGCCAGGGACCTGCAAGCTTGCTTTTAGGTTTTCAAACTCTTTGGATTTCAGACCGGAGGGGAACATTAGTTTTAAACCTCACTTTTATTTCAAAAGAAACTTTTGATTAAATCGCGAGCACTATGTGTCAATGTATGATTCGAGGGCATCCTCGTTAACCCACAAACAGATCTTCTCCACTGGAACCTATAAACAGCGCGTGCCCTGCGTCAGCAGGGGCGGACACCAGCGGGCCAAGTATTACTGGGTGTCTGGGTTCTCGGGAGCACACAGGTCCCAGGCTGCTGGCAGCCATCAGTTTGAAAGCAAAAATCAAGATTAACAGCAAGAAAACAGAAGGAAACCAGTTGTATTCACCTGGCCTCTAGCTTTCGAGGTTTTTTTTTTTTGGGGGGGGTACTGGGGATTAAACCCGGGGTGTTCTATCTCCAAGCTACACCCCTAACCCTTTTTATTTTGAAAGAGGATCTCACTAAGTTGCTGAGGGTCTCCCTAAGTTGTTGAGGCCGGCCTTGAACCTGCGATCCTCCTATCTTAGCCTCCCTGCAGTCTGGGGCCTGGGGCAGGGGAGGGCTTATTCTGTGGCACACATGTGCACATTTGGGCTGCATGTCTGGGGACGGGACAGGAACCGTTTGAAATGCAGCCCACGCCCTCTGGCCTTTGCGGCCACCTTTGCTGAGTGACTCAGGGTAATGACTGAGCAACAATTGTTGGCTTGCGTTGTGACGGGGGATACCCCTGGAGGCTCTCCCTGTCATCCCGCCGGACCTGCAGCGACAAGCCCCTGGCCAGCCTGTCTGTGGATGTTCACCAGCGGCAGGCTGCCTGCCTGGTGACCTCTCCTTCCAGAAACCAGGGTCCCTGATCCACGGCCCTCCACACCCAGGAAACAGGGCCAGTACAAAGTAAGAGCTGCGTGCAGACGAGAGTCAGCGGTTCCGCCGGGCTCGTCCGTGTCTCTGGACTCAGACCCTGCACACAGGGCTGGATTTGGGGAGACAGGTGGCTGCTGGGTCTGGATAAGCAGCAGGTCCCCGCCATGAAGGCCAGAGCCCAGGGGCCACTCATTCAGGACTCTGTTTCTCATCCCACATCCGTCACCATTGACTAATGGCATCTCCTTCCAGAACGTCCACCTCCCCATCACCTTGGCCACCACCACCATCTTGTGCCTGTAACTGGAGACTCCATGATCCCACCCCTGGGTGCCCTGCTATGGGTACACCCAGCTCCTTCTCCTGGGGGTGCCAGGCTTTCTGTGGCCACCTGCCTCTGTGGCCAGGGCCCCCCGCTGTCCTTCCAGCCGGTGGGTGACATGGAGTAGGTCTCTGCCGTACCTCTGCCCCCGCCCGCCTTGGGCCCCGTTTCCTGGTCTGTAATAACAGCTCCTACCCCACACGGTTGTTGTGAGTTAAACAAGCTAAGACACAGCGCTGGCCCAGTGCTAGGGAATTGTCCTTTGTCACTGTCACCGTAGAGGGTAACATTCCATCACACCCCTCAGGCTCCGGAAGGGCGGGGCCCTCCCTGTCTCCCTGTCTCCCTGTCTCCCTCTCTGTAGGCGCCCCGGGCCAGCACGGCCTGCACACAGTTCTGTTGAAGAGCCGACCCCTGGGCTGGAGGCCAGCCCTGCTTATTACAGGCAGAGGTCCCCTCGGTCAACACGTGTCCCCATCAATGCCTGGCGGCTCTCTGCAAGCCAGGGTCTGCAGGGGGCCCCCTCTCATCTGGAGCCCCCAGCTGAGCCCCCAGGGGTGCAAGGGCGACAGAGCCAGAGCTGGCCTTCCCCGCAAGGCTGCTGCCCAGGATTTGCTGCCCCCCCCACCTTGCCCTCTCCGGGAGACCCCTCAGCCCTCCAGCTCTGGGCCACAGGCTAGAATGGCCACCAGGGAAACCCCATCTTGGGGGGGGGCTTGGCGGGGCCTGGGGGGGGTCTTGAAGGGGCTGAAGGGGAAGGGAGAGAAACGGGATTGAGTTCTTAGGTCCCAGGGTGCTGCCGCCTGCACCCCGCCCCCACCCCCAGGCGCAGGCCACAGCCCTCTGGTCAAGTTTGTCCTTTCAGTCAAACTCCTCATGGGTGAATTCTGCCCCCTGAGACCCTATGACCTGCTGAGTCTGGCCTCTGGGACAGTGGTCGGGTTACCCAGGAGCTCTGGAGCGGGGTTCCCAACCACGTGACAGGCTCCTCCACCCGGACTCCACCGCGCTAGCTCGCTCGCTGGGGCGCCGGTGTAGACAGGGACCAGCGCAGAAACCTAGCAATCTCCACCGGCGCCTGCCGGCTGCCGGGGGCATTAAGAGTTCCGGTGCCGGGCCCAGCGCCCGGGCAGGTGGAGCCCCCGGGCTGGAGCCCCACGGCGGGGTGCGCGGCAGGGCCCCGCGGCCGCCACCCTCCCTCAGTGTGGCGACTCACTGGCCTCCGCCCTTGGCCGCCGCCCCCATTGCCTCCCCACCCGCAGCCTGGCCGGGGCTGGCTGGGAGGGTCCGGGGGCCGTGCGCTCCCGGCTGCGCTCTGATCGGGCGGCTGCCCTCCTCGGGGGTGCCCCAGGCCCCGGCCCCGCCGCCTCCCCACCCGCACCCTGGCCCGGCTGGCTGGGAGGGTCCCGGGCCCGTGCGCTCCGGTCCGGCCGGCTGCGCTCTGATCTGATCTGATCTGATCTGATCGGCGGCTGCGCTCAGGCCCCGGGGGCGCACGTGCTCGGGGTGCGCGCCCCGGGCCCCGCCGCCTCCCGCCCTTGCAGGTGCGCCGCCCGCCCGCCTCCCTCCACTCACCGTGCCCTCGGACGGCAGGTAGCCGATGTCCTCGATGGCGCAGATGTTGATGATGTGGACGCTGCGGTCCTCGGCCGGGAGCGTCGAGTACTTCTCGTGCACCCTCATGGTGGGCGGCGCGCCCTCCCCGTCCACGGCCCCGGCGGCCTCTGCAAGCGGAGACGGAGACGGAGACGGAGACGCGGCGTTCGTGCGCGCGCGGGGCTCGCAGGGCCCGAGGGGACGTGGCCGCCGCTCCGCCCGCCCGCCCGCCCGCACCGTGCGGCGCCCACCTCCCGGCAGCCCTCCGGGCCGCCCTCCCGCCACCACCTGGCTGCCCGTCGTCCCCAGGGCCGCCGCGCCCGGTCGGCCGGGAACTTGGACGCCCGCCTGGCGCGCTTCCTTAAAGATATAAGCGCTGCGCTGCGCTCCGCCCGCGCGAGCAGGGGCGCGGCCGCGCGGTCAGACTTTCCGTAGAAATTTAAACTGCGAGGAGAGGGTGCTCCGTTCCCGCGGGGCCCTCGAGTTTTCTCTTTACCCGGGGACGTGCCCCTGGGGACTTTTTCTTTCTTCTTTTTGAGGGTGGAAAGCGATTTCATACCGGGAGGGGGACTGCCAGTAGCTCCTACCTTAAACCAAAGGCCCCCGAGCTCTCGCCTCGCAAGCGCAACTGGGCTGGGAGAGGAGGTTCCCAGACGCAAGCCAGGAGTGTCCTCCCTGCCCGTTCCCTCCGCCCACCCCACACACTCCTGCCCTCAGTTCTCTCCTCCTCTGGGGAGCCTCCCCTGGTTCCCCGGCTCCTTGTATGCCTGCGTGTGTGCGTTACCTGTGGCCCCCTCATGGAGATCCTGATGTGCGGTGACCAAGGACCGGCAGCCCCTTCCACCGGGGGAAAGGGGTTCTCGTCTCTTGGAACCCAAAGCCTGCCAGGGCAGAGGCTCGTTTTGCAGAGGGGGGCTTAGACTCCACAAGAGTCCCTGCCTTCCGAGGCCAGCTGGGCTCCTGCAGCGAGGCTCTGCTGCCTCCCTGAGGAAGGGACTGTGGCTGTGATCTCTCTCCCCCAGGAACTAGCAGGGGCCTCTGTGTGCCTAAGCCTCCCTCCTTGCAGAGAGCCCCCACCCACAGGTACCTTCAGGCTGAGCCCCCAGGGGCCACACTGGCAAGCCCCCCTTTCCTCTCCCTCCTTCTCTACATCCTGTTAGCTCTTGGTGAGCCGAAGGTACCACCTCCTGCAGGAAGTCCTCCTGGATTTCTACCCCCAAGCCAGAGATAGTCCTTTCTCCCTGCTGGAAGAACCCATCTGAACCTCAACCGCTGCACTTCCATAATCCATCTCATTTACCAAGTGTATACATCTGGTGCTCAATAACAGCTTATCAAATGGTGGCTTAGGGACATTCAAGACCTGTAGAAGCGATTGTAAGGTCACCTTCCAAGGTCATATCGGCATGCCATGGCACCCAGGGTGGAATCCGGGGAGATGGGATGCTGTGGGGGAGATGGGGCGGGGTCTGGCTGCAGCTGTGTTCTGGCACTTTCCAGACCACAGGTGAGCACTCAGCCTGCTCAGGGCTGCAGCACGGCTATCCGCAGCATGCTCGCCACCGGGGCCACGGTGGCTACTACTGTCAACTTGTCACTGTCACGACCTCCCCTTTTCTGTCAACGAGGCTCCCCCACTTAGGCACGAGTGTGTACATTCTGTGAACGTGGAGAGGAGCACCGAGGCTACTCGGCCCTCAGGCCGGCCATGCCCATCGGTGCTGAGTGGCCCTAAAGGACCCCTCGTCTACACCTTGGACAGCAAGAGCAGGTTTGGAGAAGTGCCAAATCCCCACCAGAAACAGTACTCCAGGGCCTCTGCCCTGCCGGGGAGACTGGTCCCCAAAGTTCAAGTTCTCAGAGCTGGGAAGAATATATACACACACACACACACACACACACACACACACACACACACACGCACACACACGCAGGATTATGTAACTTCATCCTTATTGGTAAACAACCAACATTGCATAACCCTAATGTACTGTCTCTAAATTTACGTTCAGGTGGCAAAAGACTTTCCAGAAATCTATGAGGAGTAATGTTCAAAAAAAGAGTAAAAATGTAATTGGCGGGCTGGGGGTGTGTCTCAGTGGTAGAGCGCTTGCCTAGCACGCACCCTGGGTTTTATCTCCAGCACTGCATTACAAAAAATGTGTGTGAGCAGGGCACAGTGGTGCACACCTGTGACCCCAGTACTTGGGAGGCTGAGACAAGAGGATCGCAGGTTTGAGGCCAGCCTCAGCAGCGTAGAGAGACCTTCAGCAACCCAGTGAGACCCTGTTTAAAATAAAAAATAAAAAGCTCTGGGGGTGTAGCTCAGAGGTAGAATGTTCCAGGGTTCAATCCCTAGTATCACACATACACACAAAGATGTGTGGGCAGAGAGATAAAGATACAGAGATATGTATAATTGATTAATTCCAAATGCATTTGTGTTCCCAAAAGATTTGAAAGTGACGTTTGGCTGCCCTTTTGGAGGGCTCTGAGGTTGAGTGGCCCCTGTGGGGGAGGGGGAGACAATCTCTTCCGCATGGCCTCTTCCTTCCTCCTCCCCAGACAGTGCCCCTGTGGCTCTGCTGAGGAAGCTGTGTTTAACCTCTTGTCTGTGATTTGTACCTGAGCCAGGTTTGCCTATAAAACAACACGTTCTCTGCCCTTCCCCCTTCTCCAGGTCTCCCCCCCCCCTTTTGTGGTGGTACTGGGGATTGAACTCCTGGGACATGCCACCTCCAAGCCACACCCCCAGACCTTTTTAAATTGTGAAACAGGGTCTGGCTAAGTTGCTGAGGCTGGCCTTGAACCTGCGGTCCTCCTGTCTCAGCCTCCCAAGTACTGGATCACTGGTCTGTGCTACCATGCCTGGTGGCACTATCTGATTTTAGACTCAGTAATTTTCTTTCTTTCTTTCTTTCTTTCTTTCTTTCTTTCTTTCTTTCTTTTTTCTTTCTTTCTCCCCCCTCTCTCCCCCTCCTTCCCTCCCTTCCCTTCCTTTCCTTTCCTTTCCTTTCCTTTCCTTTCCTTTCCTTTCTTTCCTTCCTTTCTTTCTTTTTTGCAGTACTGGGATTGAACCCAGGGGCATTCTACCTCCGAGCTACACCCCCAGTCCTATTTTTTTATTCTTTATTTTTAAACCAGGTCTCACTAAATTGTGGAGGGCCTCACTAAGTAGCTGAGGCTGCCCACAAACCCGGATCCTCTGGTCTCAGCCTCCCAAGTATTGGGATTACAAGCATGCGCCACCATGCCCGGCTGACTCAGTAATTTACAATCAGTAAAAATTCAAAGGGCAGGTTTTGTCAGCAGGACTAATTCCCCACTCAGGAATTAGTAAAAATAAATAACCAGGTGGCACGCTTGTAATCCCAGTCCTTGGGAAGCTGAGACAGAAGGATCACAGGTTCAAGGCCAGCCTCAGGAACTTAGCAGACCCTGTTTCAAAATAAAAAATGAGCCAGGTGTGGTGGCGCACACTTGTAATCCCAGTACTTGGGAGGCTGAGACCTGAAGATCACAGGTTCGTGGCCAGCCTCAGCTACTTAGTGAGGCCCTCTGCAACTTAGTGAGACCCTGTTTCAAAATAAAGAATAAAAAATAGGGCTGGGGGTGTAGCTCGGAGGTAGAATGCCCCTGGGAGCAATCCCCAGTACCGAAAAAAAAAAAATCAAAAAATAAAATAGGGCCGGGTGTGGTGGCTCACGCTTGTAATCCCAGTACTTTTGGAGGCAGAGACCAGATGATCCGGGTTCACAGCCAGCCTCAGCTCACGCTCTCTCTCTTTCTCTCTCTCCCCCCCCCCTCTACTTAGTGAGGCCCTCCACAACTTCGTGAGACCCGCTTTCAAAATAAAGCATAAAAAATAGGGTCGGGGGTGTAGCGCGGAGGTAGAACGCCCCTGGGTTCAATCCCTGGTACCGCAAAAAAAAAAAATAAAAATAAAAAAATAAAATAGGACTGGGGTGTAGCCAGAGGCAGAATGCTCCTGGGTTCAATCCCCACTACTAAAAAAGATATTAAATAAAGCAAATACACACCCTAATCAGTCCGTTGCGTTTTATGGGAAGTTTGGCCTTCACAGCTCGCTCTGTTTTTCCACGTTGCCCTTTCGCGTCCTGCGCTCCACGCCACTTTCCGCTCGCACCCCAGGGACTATCAAAATGTCAGCAAAGACACCGGTGTCCGTTGGTGCGTGGCACCCAACACCACTAAAGGGCAAGATGGCACAGAGGGCCGAGCTGTCAGGAGGGATGCGAGGGAGCCCGGCCAGCGGGTTCAGCACGGCCTCCCTGGCGGCAGGAGCGGCTGGCCCTGTCCTGCCTCCCACGTGCGTGCGTGCGTGCATCGTGGTGCAGGTCTGAGCCCTCGCCCAGTCGCCGGCAACTTGCAGAGAAGCTGAGCAGAGGCTGCGGAAGGAGGCGCCCCGATGCTGGGATCCGGGGGCTGGCGACCAAGACCATCAACCCAAACCAGACCCTGCTCCCTGCTGACCAGCCCGAGGCCTCGCTGCCCCCTTTTGTAGAATGACACATGAAGTTCTCACTATTTTTTTTTTTTTTTGGTACTGGTTTGAACCCAGGGTGTTCTTTCTCTGAGCTATATTTTATTTTCTATTTTGAAACAGGTCTCACTAAATTGCTGAGACTGGCCTTGAACCTGTGATCCTCCTGTCTCAGCCTCCCAAGTCTTGAGATTACAGGCCTGTGCCACCGCGCCTGGTTTGAAGTGTCTCATTTCTCTTTTTCTTTTTTTTTTTTTTGTGGTAATGGGGATAGAACCCAGGGACATTCTACCTCCGAGCTACACCCCCAGCCCTATTTTTTATTCTTTATTTTGAAACAGGGTCTCACTAAGTTGTGGAGGGCCTCACTAAGTAGCTGAGGCTGGCCGCGAACCCAGATCCTCCAGTCTCAGCCTCCCAAGTACTGGGATTACAAGTGTGCGCCACCACGCCCGGCTGAAGTGTCTTACTTCTGTGTGGACTGAGGGGCCGTGCCTACCGAGTCCCCCCGCCATGGCCAGTCGGGGTCAGGGATTGTTCTAGTACGGCATCTTCCAACACAGTGCTCCAACGTGGGGCTTTCAACCCCAGCGCCCTGGATGTTCAGGGCGGGCTCATTCTGGGACGTAGGGGCTGTGGGTCTCCAGCACTGCAGGGAGATCTGCGGCTTCCTCTGCCCCGGAGACTCCAGCAGCACCTTCTCCCTGGACCCCAGTGTGTCAAATGTCTCCAGCTGTTGTGAAGTCTCCCAGGGGGGCAAAAACCACCCTCAGTCCAGAACCACTCTCGGGCTTGCAGAAGGCCCTGGCCTGCGCACCCAAGACCTGGGAGGCTGATTTTATCACCACGTGCTTCACAGGCCAGCACACCAGGCCCAGAGTGGACTTAAAGGTCAGGCCAGAGGACGAGCTGGCTTTCAACTCAGCGGGTCTCCAAATCCCGAAAGCAGAGGTCGCCCCACGAGTCCAGTTCACACGCACACATGCACGCACGCACGCACACACACGCGTGTGCACACATGGGCGCACCAGAATTAGAAAAGGAGGAGGGAGGATTGGGTTTCTATTCACAAAGTAAAAGCACACAGGTGGCATGGCAACCCAGCGGTGGGGGTGGGGTGCCAGCCCAGCCAGGCGCTGTGAGCCCGTCCTGGCCCCACGGACACCTCTGCACAGAGCAGCTTCCTCCTGCTGTGACGTCTGCTGCCTTCAGAGGGGTTTTAGTGCTGCTAGCTCCAAAGCAGCTGGAGGGAGGGACAGGCGCGCAGAGCGAGCTACCCTGACTCAGGGCCATCGTGAGTGCCAACGCCATCTGTCCCCACTCCCGTGCTGGTGGGCACCCCCTGCAAGAAGGAAAGGCAGGCCGGATAGGTAGATGACATCACGTGCTAAGAACGACTGGGGTGGAAGGACCCCGGGGTTCATCGCTGAGCTGACTGACGGTGGCCTCAGACTAGACTGCTGTCATTTCCTTCTGTCGCATGACATCAGTGCCCGGCAGGGGCTGTCCCAGCCCGGGTTCTGGAACGCAGCCAGAGCATGAAGTTCTGTCCTGTCTGGGGTGGGGGCTGTTTTCCTCCAACAGAATCCATGGAAGGGCTCGGTTTCCAGAAGGGGGCTCCGGCCTCTCTGCAGGTTTGCTTAACCCAAGACCTGCTCCCTGAGAATTCCCAAGAACTTCACAGACACGTGCGGGGGGTGGTGGGAGCCTGGCCCGTGCCTGCTACCTCCTCCATGATGCCGTCCGGTGGAGCTCGGGCCTGACCCCTGTCTGTTCCTCCAGCCCCGGCTCCCCGGCGCCTGGGCTGCTCCTGCCCCCTCACACTCCATCTCCCCGCTCCGCCTCTGCACTCTTCACCCTCCTTCTGTCTCGGGCACCCTGTACCCCCTCTGTTTATGTTTATTTATTTAACAAGCAGTTGTACAGTCCTTACGACACCAGCACGCGCTAAGCTCTTTACGAACATTAACTCGCGGTCTCCTAATGCCCACAGCGCTGTGATGTGTTCACACCGCGTCCCTCCTGGGGCCTGACTTTGGAGGAGCGAGGAGGGGTTCAGACCGAGTCTTAAACTGCTGCCTCCCTGCCAGGGACCCTGCGGGCATGGTGGCTGCCAGGGCCTCAGACATCCTGCCCTGGCAGAGTGCAAGCCCCGCGCCCCAGCCAGGTGACGCCCCTCTTCTCAAGCAGAGAGCAACATCCTTCCCTGCCCTGCGCTCCCTCCACCAACACGCCCCAAGAGAAGGAAGGACTGCTCGATGCCTTCACGGATGCTGCACCCTCGGTTTGCCACTCTCCGGCGGGGCGATGGGTGCCTGGATCCCAGTCTCCCCACCTCGCCGTGCACCCTCTCCCCAGATCCCACAGGATTCTGTAGATAAGGGTGTAGCGCTGGCCCTCTGAGGGGCTGAGAGTCACCGGGCCCCGAGGCCGTGGAGCTGGGACAGAGGCTCAGGTCTCCTGTGGTAGAGAACAGGTAAGCACAGGAGGGCTCCTGCTTCCTCACGGGGACGAGTGTGAGCGCCTCCACCCCTCATTGCTCCCTGGGGTCCTGGCCAGGCAACCAGGCTTCCTTAAAGACCGTCCCCGGGGCCCAGCATGGCTGCACCGACTGCAGTGTGGCATCCGCCAGAGCAAGAACGCTTGGGCACAGGCGACCTTGGCATGGCTTCCCCTCCAAAGATGGGGTGGCGCCAGAGGCTTAGTGTCTCTGCGGGGCATCCACGCTTCCCTGAGCCCCTGGGATGGGAGGAGAAGCCCTCCCAGGTGCCGTGGGTCCACACAGTCCTTTCATTTCACTGTGCGTTCACGTATGTTATTGCGTGGTGCTGAGCATCGGTGTGGTCTCGGGCCCCAGCCAGGCCTGGGGTCTCAGGTCTGGGGTCTCTGTCCTGCAGCCAAGCTGCTCTCAGGGGACCTGGTATATGATGACCTCTGTATCCCCACAGCCCCAGGGTTGCGGGGGAAAATGAAGGCAAATGAACCAGGATCCTTAGGGACAGGCCCACGGCTCCTCCTGACCCAATGCTGGGGACCAGAACCTCGAACCCTCCGGGCTCACCCTCCTGAGGGAGCACTGGAGTGCTCCAAGGAGTCGGCGGGGGGGCTGCAGAGCGGCCCCTGCTCAACAGCAGCGCGATGTGAGCCACACGGAGGGAGCTCAGAGGTCATCCAGCAGCCGCAGGAGCAAGAGTTAAAATAGCCAGGTCAAAGTGATCGTGTATTTTATGCAACACATCATATAAAAGATCATTTCAGCCGGGCGTGGTGGCGCACGCTTGTAATCCCAGTACTTTGGGAGGCAGAGACCGGAGGATCCGGGTTCACGGCCAGCCTCAGCTCGCTCGCTCTCTGGGTTTTCTAAGATTTCTGCAGTGAGTGCCCATCTGAGGGACCCAGCAGGAAAGGCTGAATATGACTTGAAACCCTGACCACCTGTGCGGCCTGTGGGCTCCTCTGGGACCCTTTTACCAGAAAGGGCCTATTTATCAGCTTTTTATCTGTATTACACAAATGTAGAGAGAGTCGCCTTTGCCTAAAGGCTGATTGGAGACACATTCTTAAATATTTTGACACAGGAGTCTTTTTTTTTTTTGCGACACTGGGGATTGAACCCAGGGGCATTCTACCTCTGAGCTACACCCCCAGCCCTATTTTTTATTCTTTATCTTGAAACAGGGTCTCACTAAGTTGCGGAGGGCCTCACTAAGTAGCTGAGGCTGGCCGCGAACCCGGATCCTCTAGTCTCAGCCTCCCAAGTACTGGGATTACAAGTGTGCGCCACCACGCCCGGCTCACAGGAGTCTTTAATTACAAAGCATATCAGATTTCACAGCTGGTCACACAGACGTTGACCAGAAGAGAGCTTCCTGTATCACAGGTGGATGCTGGACAGCATCCTCAAAGGGAACCTGCTGCGACACGTTGGTGGTGTGGGACTGTGCACCCCACCATGGAAAACACACAGCTGGGGGTGAGTGACCAAGTGCCCCCTGCATGAGGGTCGAGTGTCCAGCCACACTACTGTCCCCGGACGGGAGACAGGACCAGGAGGGGCCCAGGAGAAGGGGACATCTCAGACTCTCGCCCCTGATGGGTTGGGGGCTCGTCCATTAACACAGGTTGGTCCACAAATGTGCGGACTCGAATCTGTTCCCTCATTCATTCATTCATTCATTCATTCATTCATTCTCCTATTACCCCCACCCCTTGTCCTCCTTTTCCCCAATGCCAGTTTCTCCATAGACTCTCCACCTCCTCTGCACTGTATCATTCATAGACTCGCTTCTCCTCCACCTCCCTCCCCTCCCGTGACCAGCTCTGGCTGTTTCACCATGAGTTTTCTTGTTGTTTTGGGGGAATTTTTTTTTTTTGGTACTGGGGATTGAACCCAGGGGCCTTCTACCTCTGAGCTACCCCCCAGCCCTTTTTAGTTTTTATTTGGAAACAGGGTCTTGCTAAGTTGCTGAGGCTGTCCTCAAACTTGCGACCCTCCTGTCTCAGCCGCCCAAATCCTGGGATTACAGGTGTGGGCCACCGTGCCCAGCGCCTTTCTTCCTGTGCCCCCATCTTCCCCAAGCAGCATGTCAGCCCCTCAGGGGAGCTTGCTTGCTCTGCTTTATCCCAGGCTGGACCCTGAGCTCCGGCAGGAGGAGGTTTAGGGATGGCCCCTCTTCTTGCCTCCTGCCGCTGTGGGAGGGCAGCCTCTGGTACCCCGCATGCCGCCAGCGCCCTGCTCTACCCCTCTGCCAACACATGCCAGGCTCCTCCAGCTACACTCCAGGGAGGATGTGTGCCCCATTCCTCCCAAAAGGAAAGCCAGGGACAAAGGGCCTACGATGGCACTGCTGTGATGGACCTGGGCCCTGCCCATGTGACCCCTGCAGGGAGAGCTGATGGAGCCCGTTCTACCCGATGTTCCTTGTCAGTGACCTGAGAAGAGGTGCAGGCTCACAGCCCAACCCTGGTGCTGGGCAGGGCTCTGCAGAGCGGATCGGTGGCAGCCCACGACATCCCTGTTCACCACGGGGACCCTGCTTTCCGTAAATGACCACCGGAACAGCCCTCCACCCTGCCACCGGACAGGTGGGCAGGGGCCTGGGGTAGAGGAGCAGGGAGTTGGAGGCCTCCCTGCAGGAGTTCCCTGGGCCCTCCTCCTCTAGCCTAGCGGCTCTGGCTGGGCCCCTGCTCCTCCCTCCGTGGAGTGTCCCAGCCCCTCTGCTTCTCAGAGCCGGTCACCTGCCTGGTTCCGCTCCGCTCCAGGACAGCAGGGACCTTTGTTCTTTTTCTCTGCATACTCTCAGAACCCCAGAGGGTCTGTGCAAACTGCAGAAAGATGAGCCAGTGACCGAGTCAGGTGTGCTTTGTGGAGCCCACAAGTGCGAGCCCAGAACCGAGCCCAGAACCGTTGCCTGACAGACGCTGTCCCCAAGCTCTGTTTTTGTCTCCTTCAATCTCCCCCTGAGCGAGGCTGTGGAATCTTCACAAACGGGTTCTCCCCAGGGGCAGGTCCGGCTTGTTGTCTTAACATTTTCGAGCGGGTGGGGAGGCCCGGAAAGCCGCGGAGGCCGCTGCTTGCGGCGGCCACAAAAGTCCCATTGACAACCGGGCCGCGGGGCCTTCTCCAACCCGGGGCCTCATGCCTCGGAGGGAGGCGCTGGGCTGGCCTGGCAGGGGCAATCGGCGAGCTTATAAAGGTCCTACTGTGCGCACCCACTGTGCTGCAAGGCAGCAGGGACACAGGGGGAAAGATAGATAGCTGTGTGGAGCTCAGAGCCGGCCAGGAAGCCAGAAATCAACCAACCGGCTGCGGCGCTGAGCAGAGAAGAGGGAAAGGTCAGGGCAGGGATCCAGAAGGCTCCGCACAAGGAGCCCCGAGGGGTCACTGGGAACCAGGAAGATGAAGAGGCGGATGGCTGCTCTAGGCCGGGGAGGGCCGGGGGCAGGCCAGTGCGGGATGGGACGGAGGTCGGGAGTGAGAGAGGCGGGAAGCCGGTCCCTCCTGCGTCCACCACATTGACGGAGCAGCTTCTTTGTGATTCCAGGCCCCAGGGCGCTGGAGCAGGGCACCTGCGAAGACACCAGCGGGCCACACAGCACGCCAGACATCAGACCAGGCAGCCCCAGCAGGGCGGAGGGGGACGGAAGTATCTGGAAGGTGGGGACGGTTTCCCACGGTGGCCCTGGCAGAGCTAGCTGCCAACGGGACATTCACAGCCTCTCCGCATAGAGGAGCCTGGGGAAGACTTCGATAACCAGGACTCCATTTTTTTTATGAATAAATGAATTATTAGTGATATGAAGTGGGGCTTTTTTTGTGGTGCTGGGAATGGAACCCAGGGCCTCACCCATGCTAGGCAAGCGCTAATCACTGAGCACACCCCTAGCCCTGGTGTCTCCTTCTTCCCCTTCCTCCTCCACCTCCTTCTTCTCTTTCTCCTTCCCCATCTCCTCCATCTTCTCCTTCTCCTTTTTTGTGGTGCTGAAGACTGAACCTGGGGGGGGGGGAGTTCTACTGTTGAGCTATACCCCTTGCCCTTTTTTTAAATTTTAATTTTTGAAACAGGGTCTCACTAAGTTGTTGAGGGTCTCACTAAATTGTCCTGGCTGGCCTCAAACCTAAGGTCCTCCTGTCTCAGCCTCCCAAGTACTGGGACGCAGGCGTGTGCACCGCGCCGGGCCCTGGTACTCTCCCTCAATGGCAGGGTACCTCTGGATAGCGCTAGTGTAATGAGGGTGCAGCGCTGGCATTACCCCTGGAAGCCAGGGGCAGCCAGCCTCCGTGATGTCTGCCACGTCTCCTTGTTTGTTTGGGGCCCTTGGCGCGTGGCCACAGGGCAGGCAGGCATTGGGTCTGCTGAGCCGTTAGCACCAGGGCCCGTCCTGATGCTTAGCGGCCCTCTCAGGCAGGCCGCTTTCTGACGACTTCTCCCCCCTGACCCGGGGGCTGTGCTGGTGGCCTCTGGGAGCTTCTGATCCACTGCGGAGTGGCCTGTCTCGATGACCGGGGCTGGCCCGAGCCCGCGCCTGGCCGTGTTTGCACTCCATTGCGGGGTGAAGTCTTTCCTGTGCCACGAAGGGGGGAGCCACAGCCAGAGCTGCGTGGGCCCCTCCACTGAGTCACAAGGAGGGGAGGGTGCCGTGCACCTGCCCCGCGCACGTAGGTGCTCAGCGAACGACTATGCAGGGGACTGGCCCAGAGGACTGGCGAGATTCTTGGCTCATATGTGGGCATGGAACTTTCTAGAGACTCCAGCGATCAGGGCCAGGCACCGGCCTCCTTCTTCTGTGTCCTGCATCCCTACAGGGCAACTTTGGATGAGGCCTGCAGGTTCCGGGTCCCTCTTCCAACTCAGCCTCAGTCGTAACAGACTGCCGGGATGCTGGGAAGGGAGCCACACGCAGTGTGCCTCAGTTAAGCGTCAGGCCTGGAACAGGGCGAGGGCCACAGAGAGAACCCATAGACAGGTCCCTGCTCCCATGGGGCTCCCATTCCTCCAAGAAGAAACCCCCCAGAGGTAACAGACAGGTGAGGAGGAGTGTCAGCTGGCGATAGCTGCCGGGGAGGGGAGCCCAGGACCTGGGGGCAAGGTGGGGGCAGACGGTGGCTGCGGAAGGCCCTTCTGGAAGGTGGCGCTTACAGGAGTGCTGAGTGCCGAGAGGAGCCAGCCCGGGAAGATGCAGGAGGAGCCTCTCAGGTGGAGGCCACTGGGGCGGAGGCCCGAGGCTGGGGAGTCGGTCATGTGCGAGGGGAACGAGGTCTGTGGCTGGTGAGGCTGGAGCAGGTGGCCAAGACGGAGCGGTGGGGGTGGGGATGGAAAGGATGGGGCGGGCCAGGCCTGCAGGGCCTCGAGGCTGGGAAGGAGCTGCTCAGCCCCCCGGGGTGGGAAGAGACCTTGGCAGCTGGAGGCTCCAGCGGGCACCGAGTCAAGCGAGCTGCCTCCTTCGATAGTGGCGGGGCCCCAGGATCTATCTGCATTTTAGACAAGGGCCCTGATTAAGTGTCTCATCTGACACAGTCCTGGCAATGTGCGGGGGGCTCCTCCAACGATGGCTGAACCCAGGGGCCCCGCCTGTGACGGGGACCTCACCACCTCCAAAGAAAACCTCCTCCACAGAGCCAGCCTGCTTCCAGGCTGGAGTCACAGAACGACTCCTTTACTAGGAACAAATAAAAATAAAATAACGTCTTACAGAGCTCCATGGGTCTCCTCCTCATCCGGCCAGGCAGGCCCAGCTCCTCCACTCCTGCCCTTGGCCAGGCTCCAGAACACGCTAGCCATGCACTCTGGAGGTCCCCGGTGCCAGGAATGAACAGGCTGCAAACCCAGCGAGGACTCGGGGTGAGTGTGCGCCTGCTGGGGTCAGCGCCCCCGCTACTCCCCATTAGCCTGCCATTTCCCCACACGTCCGCAGCGTAGCTCTAAGCGTTTCATTCCCCAGTGAGACAGAGAACAAATGTAATAGAAAAGGCAAACTATTGATCTTATTCAGACTATGGTATAAATGACTCTGTCCTTCCAACTATGCAACTGGCCTCGTGCCCACAGGCATGTGGGAATGGGGGAGCGGAGGAAAGGAAGAACTTCCCGCAGCAAAGGGAAGGGGGAAGCAGGAAGAGGAGCAAAGAAAACTTAATCTTATTTCCTGCTAGTCTGTCCCAGACTGACCCTGCCCTTCCCTGTGCACTGTCCTGGCTCTAGAGACCACACAACCAGGGAGGGGGCCCGTGTGGTCTGATGTGGGGAGCAGTTTCAAAGTTGACCTCGGTCCAGGGTATCCATCTGAAAAATCTCCGCAGAGCAAAAACAGAACCGAGAACAAAGGAGAATCAAGTTAAGAGCCATCAGGGGCCACACAGGGACTGAGAACCTGTTCCTCAGATACGCATCAGCTTTGGAGCCCTCCCGTCTCATCTGCCATGCTGGGCCAGAGACCCAGCACCGGGAGGCCGGGGGAGGCCAAGGCGGGGCGAGGCTCAGAGAGCAGGGCGTGGGGGCGGAGGCCGCCAGACCCCAGCCACCCAGAGGGGCCCTTCCCTGCGTTCTGGGGCCTCCCGACCCAGCTGCATGACCCAGGGAGCCCTGGTGGTGCAGGAATTGCTTGGGCTGATGTCTCCTTGGCTTCCTTCCCTCGTCCAGCCATAAATCCCCCCCGTGGGGTGAGAGGATGCTCTCTGGGCATCCAGCCGCGCAAACAACCTCTGTGTGCCTGGAAGGAATGAGGCTGGCGGGCCATCGCACCCCCGGGCTGCTCCCTGATCTGCTCCAAAGCGTGGAGATTCTCTCTCCAGATAAAGAAGAAAGGGGAGTCCAAGAAGAGGAGGGAGGGGAGGAGCAAAGGAAGAAAGCAGAGAGGAGTAAGAGCCAGATTCAAAGACAGCAGAGATCTGCCTGAGAAGGAGGGGCAAGATACACCCGAGGGCGCGGGCGTCTGGGCCTCTCCGATGTCAGCTCTCGGTGCCGGTGGCAAGCTGATATTGAGTGGTTAAAAATGACCAAAAGAGCGAGAGGAGGGCCTGGCATGGCGGCCAGCTTGCGTTTCTCCAGAACAAATGGGATTCTGAAGTGTTGGGGGCGGGACTCAGAATGCCCATTCTTTAGAGGATCGCCACCGCTCTTAGGGGACCAGCATTTTCCTTATCAAGTGGAATGAGACACCAAGAAAATAGCCGGGAGACACTTGGGGACGGCTCCGCTTCCCAGCGAGGGGCACGGACCATGTGGGAGGACTGCATTAGTATAAATTTAACCTGAGCTTTAAGAAAGGCGAAAATCACTCCACTAAAATGAACACTCTTGCCAGGCGTGGGGGGCACATGCCTATAATCCCAGGACTTGGGAGGCTGAGACTGGAGGATCTCAGGTTGGGGACCAGCCTCAGCAATTTAGCAAAACCCTATTTCAAATAAAGAATAAAAAGAAAAAGGGCTGGGGGCGGGGGTGTGTGGCTCAGAGGTAGGATGCCCCTAGGTTCAATCCCCAGTACCAAAAATAAAATACAAGAATAAAAAGTAAAGCACACAGTCTTGCTGCAAGGCCACGGTCAGCAGGCCCTGTGGGGCTGGGATTGTTTGAGAGGATGAGGCTCTCGGCCTGTGGAGCTGCAGACCTGGCCTTCCCAGGGAGAGCTCCCCACCCCCTCTGCCTGCTCTCAGCAAACACAGGGTGACACAGCACGAGGCCAGCTCTGGTCTCCAGCAAGCCGTTCTGCCACATTCTACCTCCCAAGAAAGGCCAACGCCAGTCAGAGCCTCCCGTGCTTCACACAGGACCCGTGAGACTCAGCTACAGATTACGACACATGTCAGAAAGCAGAGTCAAGTTATTCAGAATCGAGCAGGTCCCTCCAACCACCAGCACCGATCCCTGGACTCTGAAGAATCACACAGCACATTTACATAAAATGAAACTATACCTGGCAAAGCCAAAACAAACAAACAAACAAACAAACACACCTGTAATTCCAGTACGGGGG
>PVJS01010854.1:31343-47156 GCA_004027185.1 Glis glis
AACCAACTAACCAACCAACCAACCAACTAACCAACCAACCAACTAACCAACCAACTAACCAACCAACCAACCAACCAACCAACCAACCAATAAACAGAAAAAGAGAAAGACCAAGGGCAGATCCAGATGTGTCGGGGTGTTAGCACAGTCAATAATATGCTTGAGAAAGTAAATGAGAAGATGGAAAGTTTCACCAGCGAACTGGAACCTAGAAATAGAACCAAAGAGAAATTCTAAAGGCAAAAATAAGAATTTAAAAGATAGATACAGCTGGGCGTGGTGGCGCACGCTTGTCATCCCAGTACTTGGGAGGCTAAGACAGGAGGATCGCGGGTTCGAAGTCAGCCTCAGCTACTTAGTGAGGCCCTCCGCAACTTAGCGAGACCCTGTTTCAAAATAAAGAATAAAAAAAAGGGCTGGGAGTGTAGCTCGGAGGTAGAATGCCCCTGGGTTCAATCCCCAGTGCCAAAAAAAAAAAAAAAAAAGACACAACCACAGATTAGACAGAGAGGAAGGGATGGGGAAACTGAAGATGGGCCAGTGGAAAATATTAAAATAGAGGCACAGAGAGGAGAAGCAACATAAGACACAGAAAAGGCCGCACGAGAAGCATCAGTGTGCAGCTGGTGCTCTGGAAGAAGAGAAGAGAGAGCGGGGCAGGCGCGGTGTCTGAAAGGAGCCTGACCCAGGATGCCCCCCAGGATTCCAGGTGGCCTGGGCCACCCTGGGTAATGGCGTGAGGATCTCCATGAGCAGGATGGGTGCAAGGAAACCCACAGGGAAACACATCTTCACCAAAGCAGAGACAATGGAAGACCGAGAGCAAGACTCTTGGACGCAGCCATAGAAAAAACACACCCACTTTTGAAAGATCAGTAAGAAGGGGATCTGCCGACTCCTCAGACGGAAACGGTGGGAGTCAAAGACAGGGGAAGGACATGGCCATGCATTGCTTAACCACGGGGCGAGTTTGGAGAAACACATTGCTAGGTTACTGATTAATTGATTGATTGATCGATTGCAGTGCTGGGGATGGAACCCAGGGCCTTGCACATGTGTGGCAAGTGCTACACCGAGCTACCCTCACAAGCCTTTTTATTTTTTATTTTGAGAAAGGGTCTCACTAAGTTGCCCAGGCTGGCCTTGAACTTGGACCATAAGAAGCCAGCACACCCTAGCTTTTTTTTTTCTTTTGTGGTACTGGGGATTGAACCCAGGGGCATTCTACCTCCAAGCTACACCCCCAGCCCTATTTTTTATTCTTTATTTTGAAACAGGGTCTCACTAAGGTGTGGAGGGCCTCACTAAGTAGCTGAGGCTGGCCACGAACCTGCGATCCTCCCGTCTCAGCCTCCCAAGTACTGGGATTACAAGCGTGCGCCACCACGCCCAGCTTTGACCACAGTCCACGTTCAGCTGCCCCTTCACTCCCCGCTGGGCCTGTGCCTGTGTCCCTGGATTTCCTTTGGGAGGACAGACCCAGGGAGGAGGCCCTGTAGCTGGCTGGGACACTCAGGTATTTGGGGCCTGAGTTTTCATGCTTGGTTTCATAAGTATGTTTGGGTGAGTGTCTCTGGCTCCACAAACTTCACACCTGGGAGGAGGAGGGAGACCAAAACAGTGTCCTGAGAAGTGGTTCCTCATCCTGCATTTGTGGGCAACACTTGCAGGACAGAGAGGGAACAAAGAAGAAAACACAAAAGACCAGTAGCCAGCGGGAGAAGGCAGACACTACTACAGACCCCACAGACACAAACAGGAGAGCAGGAGGACACTGTGAACGACTGTCGGCAGACACAGCGGGGAATCAGAGGGAAGGAGAGTGTTCTAGAGAAACACAACTGCCCCACTCCCACGAGGGGAGATAACCAATCCCACGAATCCTACACCTAGAAAGAAAGTCTGATTTCTAATTAAAATCCCTTTTGTAGAGAACTCTAGGTTCATCTGGATCCAGGGGTGACATTTCTGAACACTCCAGAGAGAAACCACAACAATCTCCACAGCCTCTTCCAGGACAGAGAGAGAGAGAGACCAGGTCCTGGTTAATCAGACTTGAAAAGGCTGCTTCAAGGAGGGTTGATGTCTGTTATAAGCACACACACAAAAACCTATGCAAAAACATCAGCAAACCAATTCCATTAGCAAGGGTAATGTTATGACCAAATTAAATTTATTTCAGGAATGTAAGGTTGGCTTAGTATTAAAAAATAACTAAATAAGCCAGGCATGGTGGCGCACACTTCTAATCCCAGTACTTGGGAGGCGGAGACCGGAGGATCGGGGTTTGCAGCCAGCCTCAGCTACTTAGTGAGGCCCTCCGCAAATTCGTGAGACCCGGTTTCAAAATAAAGGATAAAAAATAGGGCCAAGGGTGTAGCTTGGAGGTAGAACGCCCCTGGGTTCAATCCCCGGTACTGCAAACAAACAAACAAACAAACAAAAAAACAACAACAAAAAACTAAATAAAGGAAATAACAAGTAACCATTTCAACAGGTGTCACAGAATTTTTTGGTAAAGTTTAATACCATAAGCTGGGCATAGTGGTACACACTTATAATCCCAGTGCTTGGGAGGCTGAGATAGGAGGATCGCAGGTTCACAGCCTGCCTCAGCAACTTAGTGAGGCCCTCTGCAACTTAGTGAGATCTTGTTTTTTATTTTATTTAATTAATTAATTTATTTATTTATTATTTATTTTTGCGGTACTGGGGGTTGAACCCAGGTTCATTCTACCTCTGAGCTACACCCCCGGCCCTATTTTTTTATTCTTTATTTTGAAACAGGGTCTCCAAGCCAAACCAAACCAAACCCCAAATGAAACCTGGCTATACCAAGTGCTGGGGCTGTGGGGGCGGGGGCTGGGCTCACCCCGCACCTTGTACACTGCCCCCCTGAGCTTCCATTTACAGCTACTTTGGGAACCCATCAGGTGATGCCCCCCGACAGTAAGCAGGCATGTCCTACGGCCCCACAATTCCGCTCCTGGCCAGCTCGGGAGGCTCCTGGTGGGATACCCATCCTGCCCCCCATGTGCCGTCCACCGGGAGGTGGGCCAGAGCGAAGGAGCCACAGGCAGCTGCATGGATGGCTCGCGCAGTCGAGGCCGAGCCAAAGCCGGGTCCCGCTGAGTACAGGACAGTGGCGTGGACTCCACGGAGGTGGACGGGAGGTAAGGGCTACGGGGTCCTCATGGCGGGGCTTCGGGAGCCCAGGATGCTCCATAGCGTGATCTGGGAGCTAGTCAGCTGATGCACGAGCTTTGTAACAATCAAACTATGAAATTATGGTCAGTGTGCTTTTATAAACATCTGACTACTTCAGTTAAAAAAATGCTTCTTAAGCAAAAAAGTATGTAAGATGACGGAAATCATCTTACAAGTCCAGGTGAATGCTGGATCGGTGATATCAATGCATTCCTCAGCTGCTCCCTGTCACCGGAGCATCCAGACATGTCCTCCCTCCTGGTTTCTCCCATAAGCCTGCTAACGTGCCCATTTTACCGCTGAGGAAGTGGAGGTCAGAGAACGGACCTGCCCCAGGTCACATAGCTGGTGACTGGCAGAGTGAGATTCAAACCCAGGTCTCCTGCTTCCTTTCTGCCTTTCAAAGTCAACTCCCATGCAGGGGAGATAGAATTGTGAGCCTGAGCTCCGATTAATTTGAGCACAAAACACCTATGGGGTGCACTGTTGTCTGTGTCCCAGAAGATGGAGAAGCCTTGGGGGTGGCGGGGAGCAGGTCCAGGCCAGAGGCAGCGGGGCAGCCGTCCCCTTGCAGGTGGTGGGCGTGAGCCGAGGCCATCAGAGAAGAGAAAGCCCTCAGGGAGGGGGGAGGCAGAGGGCTCCAGGAAGGGGGACCCGTGGGGCTGGGCTCGGGGCTGGAGGCCATGAGGAGCAATGGTCCTTGTGGCTGAGTGGGAGGGGTGAGGCCCGCAGCTGCCCGTGAGTGTGGGCATCCTCACCAGCCCCCAGCATCAAGGGTCACCACAGCCCCAGCCTCGCCCACACCAGGGACAGAGACTGTGGTGCCACTGACGGGGACCTGAGTCTGGTTATTATGTAACCAAGCAGGATGCTGGGCTTTGCAGGCCAAGGGACAGTGTCAGGAGGAAGAGCTCCACCAGGCAGCGTTCAAGTGAGTTTCCCAGAATGCAGCGTGTCTTCTCCAGTGATGGGGGAGTCAGCCCCGGGTGCCGGATCTGGTGCTTAAACACAGTGTGTGGATTTACGGCGGAGTAGTTACTACACTGCTTGCTCACTCCTTCCTTGGTCGGCTTCCTGGACTACTTATCCCCACCATCACATTTTAGCATTTATGCAGGGAGATAAACCCAAGACTCATATTTTAAAAATCCACACAGGAAGAAAACATAGGCTGCGACTGTCCGGGAAGCACATGCCCAGGTGTCCACAGGGCACACAAGCCCAAAGAAACCAGGCAGAGCCCTGACATTCAAGAAGAACCTGTTTGCGCTGGCAAACACAGGGCCCGGGATCCTGTCTGGCTACTTTCTGGTGCAGCGGTGAGGCCCTCAGGTATATAATTTCCTGATGAGCAGAAATCCACAGCCAATCTGGCCAGGTCTCCACCATGCACAAAACAGCACCTAGTGGCAGGAAGGGGAACTGCAGGTCAGTACTCTCTTGGGAGGGGGTGGGGAGGGAAGAGGAGGGAGACAGACAGAGAAACCCAGGACAAAGTTTATTTCAAAGCCTGAATTTTAGCTGGGCGTGGTGGTGCATGTTTGTAATCACAGTACTTGGGAGACTGAGACCAGAGGATCGCAGGTTCGTGGCCAGCCTCAGCTACTTAGTGAGGCCCTCTGCAACTTAGTGAGATCTTGTTTCAAAATAAAGAATAAAAAACAGGGCTGGGGGTGGAGCTCGGAGGTAGAATGCCCCTGGGTTCAATCCCCAGTACCGCAAAAAACAAAACAAAACAAAAAACCCTGGATTTTAGCCAGGCGTGGTGGCACACACTTGTAATCCCAGTATTTGGGAGGCTGAGACAGGAGGATTACAGGTTCATGGCCAGCCTCAGCAACTTAGTGAGGCCATCTGCACCTTACTGAGACCCTGTTTCAAAATAAAAGAATAAAATAGGGCTGGAGGTATAGCTCAGAGGTAGAATGCCCCTGGGTTCCATCCCCAGTACCACACACACACACACACACACACACACACCAAAAACAAAATGAAACAAATCTGGATTTTTTGACCTTCCATGTTACATCTAATCAATAAGCCACACCCCCTTATTGCTTAACCTAAAAAACTCGATTAAACACAAGTAGAGATGAGGTGGATAACCACGCTAGAAGCAAACTCGAGAAGAAAGAACATAACTGATCTTAAGAAGTTCTGCCTGAACCTTAAACTGTATTCAACCTTACAAAGAAGCTAAAACATCTAATAAATTGATACAGTTTATAGAAACTAGATAGATTATTAAATAGGAAAAATGTTTACTATGTTTCAAAAATTCAAATCTACCAGTTCATCCCTGGGGTAAATGTTTATCTAAAAGTTCAGGGGCAAAGTTAAACAGTTGAAACAAAATGGAATTAGGCCTTAATATTTTGTTTTACTTTGAGACCAGATGGAAGACAAAAATAATATCTCATAAAACGGAAAGTTTCTATTTTCACCAAAATATTTGGGAAGTTATTTTATTTTTAATTTGGATACCTAGATTCAATGTAACTTCTGCAGGGGAGGTTTCCGCAAAATCCGGGAGCTGGAAGCCTTTAGACACTGACTTTGGTTATTATTTAAAACATTTGTTTCACAAAGATACAATTTATTTCAAAAAGTGTCATACCAGCCAGAAACTGCCTGTAAACCTGGGAGCTTGTAAAACCAGAGGCTTCTTGGAGGGAGCCCCACCTCCCTGCATTGACCTTTTTCTCTCTACTCTACCTACAGGGGAAGAGTTCTTTAATTTGTTTTCCTATTTTTTTTTTTTTTTGGAACTGGGGACTGAGCCCAAGGGTACTCTAATCTCCTAGATAGAGTACACTCCAGCCCTTTTTATTTTGAAACAGGATGTCATTAAGTTGCAAAGGGCCTCTCTAAATTGTTGAGGCTGGCCTCCAAACTGAGATCCTCCTGTCTCAGCCTCCCAAGTACTGGGATTATAGGTGTGTGCCGCCGCACCTGGCTCTGCTATTGTTCTTCAAGGTCACCAACCATGAATTTTCAGGGCCAGGTGGGGGACTACTGAATTTTCCCCTCCATGAGCCTTGTGCTTTACATTTCCTTTCTTTCTACATAAATAGACTTCCTCACACGCAGGCTATTCCAGAGATTTCCATCTAGAGTACCTCCTGGTTGGACCTCCATCAGTGAGAAACGGAGGGCTCCCAAGGACTGGATTTTAAAAATTTATAAGTCATGTCTTTTTGGGTAATTGTTTTTTGCACAGATATAATTTCAAGTGTCTAGGAAAGTTGGAAGGATTATGTGTGGAAAGCCGGTGAGCTCTCGACCTGGACTGGCCTGGTGTCTCTTTTTTTTTGGTACCAGGGATTGAATCCAGGGGCGTTCTACCTCCGCGCTACACCCCCAGCCCTATTTTTTATTCTTTACTTTGAAACAGGGTCTCACGAAGTTGCGGAGGGCCTCACTAAGTAGCTGAGGCTGGCCGTGAACCTGGATCCTCTGGTCTCAGCCTCCCAAGTACTGGGATTACAAGCGTGCGCCCCCACTTCATAGTTCTCATTAGTTCTCTTCTCTTTCTTATCTTCTTTATATATTTATCTCCATGTTCTCTCTATGTTCACATATTCCCCTGTGTGGTATATCTATATTTTTTATTATCTATGCTTTTGTTGTTGTTGTTGTTGTTGTTGTTGTTCTACCCCTGAGCTACATCCTCAGCCCTATTTTATTTTTTATTAGGAAACAGGGTCTCACTACGTTTGCTGAGCGTCTCACCAAGTTACTGAGGCTGGCCTCAAACCTGCAATCCTCCTGTCTCTGCCTCCCAAGTACTGGGATTACAGGTGTGTACCACTGTGCCCAGCTACACTGTTTTTTCCCTGAGCACAGGAGTGGAAGTTGGAGACTAGCTACTTCACTGTTTATTGCTTCATGCTTAAAAGCATTTTCTTAGGTAGTCACAGTAAAATTACCAACATTAGAAGATTTAGATGACTGCAATATTATTATCTCATCTGAAGTTTATATTCAAATTACATCAACGGTTCCAATAATGTCCTTAACAGCGCTATTTTCCCAGGCCCAGGAGTGGATCCAAGGCCAAGCATTCCAATACGTTGTCATGTCCCCTTAGTTTCAGCCCTTCTTTGTCATTTATGAGCTGAAAGGTTTTAGGAATATAGACCAGCCACCCAGGCATGGTGGTGCACACCTGTAATCCCAGTATTTGGGAGGCTGAGACATGAGGATCTCAGGTTTGAGGCCGACCTCAGCAACTTAGTGAGATCATGTTTCAAAATGAAAAAGAAAAAGGGCTGGGGGGTATAGCTCGGAGGTAGAATGCTCCTGGGTTCAATCCCCAATACCACAAAAAAAAAAAAAGAAAAAAGAAAAAGAAAAAGAAAAAGAAAAAGGGCTGGGGGTGTAGCTTGGAGGTTCAATCCCCAGTAACAAAACCAACCAACCAACCAACCACAACAACAACAACACAATAAACCTGAAGGGTTGCCTGTTGCTCTGTTGTCTGGAGAGCTGCGGACACCCTGGTAAGAAGTGTGCTAGACTCTAACTTGGTTCCTTTCACCTCTGATATCTTTGTCCTCTGACTGTGTGTAAGAATTTTTCTTTATTGTTTGTTTTGGGCAGTTCTGTTATGATGTGCCCGGGTGTGTTTTCTCCATGTTTCTTGTAACTGAGATGGTTAAAGCTGTTTAGATTCTTAGGCTTATAGCTCTCAGCAACAACAGCCTGCTCTCAGGCACTCGTTCTTCAACTCCTCCTCCCGCTCCGCATCTCCATCCACAGGCGGCTGCGCCCTG
This sequence comes from Glis glis, assembly GCA_004027185.1. Taxonomy (NCBI): domain Eukaryota; kingdom Metazoa; phylum Chordata; class Mammalia; order Rodentia; family Gliridae; genus Glis; species Glis glis. The sequence continues at coordinate 39,326 of PVJS01010854.1, forward strand.
GACCACTCAACACGGCTCCACAAATCGCTGCTCTGCCTGCACTTACCCAGGGTGTCTGTGGCCGTGTCTTCAACTCCACCAACTTAGTTTTACAGCATCTTATCTATTGTTAATCCCATTCTATTTTTTTTTTTTTTGGAGGTACTGAGGATTGAACCCAGGGGCATTCTACCTCTGAGCTACACCCCCAGCTCTATATTTTATTCTTTATTTTGAAACAGGGTCTCACTAAGTAGCTGAGGCTTCACTAAGTTGATGGGGATTGGGCTCGCATTGATTTCTAATAGGTATCAATTGCTAATAGTGAGAACAAGCTCTCATACTCAGGCAGGACAATAAAATCCTTTTCTCTGTCTCTAAGTTGTCAGCCGAGAGCTGCAGCCGAAGTTGACCTTGGTCAGCTAAAAGTTGGCTGTTAGCCCAGCGAAACACCGAATGGTACAAGCACAGACACATGCAATTAAAAAAGAATTATAAGCTTTCACAATAGCTAAGACTAACATTAAAGAAAGAAAAAGCAAGCTATATTAACCCAATATTAATTACTAATAACACAAAATAGTTATAGTCCCAAATCCTTGATACTTTAAAAGACTATATTCCTGTTTATTTTATTTCCTTTATTATAAAATAAGTTTTCAACATAATAAGTAACTTCTAGCAGATAGAGATAAGAAGATGCTGGGAATTCACCAAGGACACCGGTGTGCAATACATATGCTTTAAACTTTAATGAAAATAAAAACAAAGAATAAAGTGGGCTTTTAACATACAGCTCCCTAACCTCGTTAACCAGGCAACACCTATTAATTAGCGATATCGGACCTATCTGTCTCTGTGAGGATGAACAAAGGGGGCTAGCGGAAAAGGTTTAATTGGCTGATCTGTCCCTGCTTTTGGTGGGAAAAAGAAGACTATTGGTTAAGTGAGATAAGAAACAAAAGATAATAATTCTTATAAAAATTGTGTATGTTCAAAGGGCCTCAGTGTCTTACTTTCAAGGCACTCCACTACGTCACCTCTGGCGTAGTGCTTTGCTTACTCTGTCCCCCGTTTCTCGCTGTAATAATAAAAACTTTGTTCAAGCTTGCAACAGTAGTTCTGGCTAACTTTTTCTAAATTAGCTAAGAACAAGAACCCGCGGCATCGCTCCAAACGGTAACATAAGTTGCTGAGGCTGGTTGCAAACCTGTGATCCTCCTGTCTCGGCCCTCCAAGTACTGGGATTACAAGCGTGCGCCACCACGCCCTGCTATCCCATTCTATTTTTGAACTGTAGGAGTTCCATTTGGGTATTTTTGTATGTATCTTTCATTTTTTTTTTTTTTTGTGGTACTGGGGATTGAACACAGGGGCGTTCTACCTCTGCGCTACGCCCCCGGCCCTATTTTTTATACTTTATTTTGAAACTGGGTCTCACGAAGTTGTAGAGGGCCTCACTAAGTAGAGAGAGAGAGAGAGAGAGGGAGAGAGAGAGATGGAGAGAGAGAGAGAGAGAGAGAGAGAGAGAGCTGAGGCTGGCCCCGAACCCGGATCCTCCGGTCTCCGCCTCCCAAAGTACTGGGATTACAAGCGTGCACCACCATGCCTGGCCCGTATCTTTCATTTTTTAATCTGTTCATGATTCCTCTACTGTCTTGACTATATGGAACATGCTTTTAATTGTCTCGACATCCTTCCCCTCCAATTCCATCCTTCTTCTCACGTCTGTTTTGATTGGTTGGCTCGTTTCCTAGTTATGAGTCATATTTTCGGGCCTATGTGCTTGCCGGCTGATTTTCGATGGCATGCTTGACATTGTGATTTTTATGCATCTGGGTGCTGGGTTTTATCGTCTGTTCTTTAGTGGGCATCGTGCTCTGCATTGGAATGTGGTCAAGTTGCTTCTTGGAGTCCTCTGCGTCTTTCCACGGGTGGCTTCCACACTTTTTTTTCTTTTGCGGTACTGGAGATTGAACCCAGAGGCATTCTACCCCCAAGCTACACCCCTAGTCCTACTTTTTATTCTTTATTTTGAAACAGGGTCTCACTAAGTTGCGGAGGGCCTCACTAAGTAGCCGAGGCTGGCCGCGAACCCAGATCCTCCTGCCTCAGCCTCCCAAGTACTGGGATTACAAGTGTGTGCCACCACACCTGGCACTTCTACACTTTCTTGTGTAGGTCAGAGGTGCCTTGAACTCAGGTGACACTCTCCCGAGGACCCTGCTGGACAATGCCCTATGTGCTGTGGCATCTCTGCCCTCCGACTGGTGGGGATGTGAGCCGGTCCAGCCTCAGCGAGCCCTGGGAGGTGCTGGATCGGCTGCTTTCTGGGCCTCGGTGGCTTCCCTCACGCCTGTGCAGATCAGGACCCCGCCAAAGACTCCGGGGCCCACGCGGTTCACTTCAAACATGAACTCGCTTGTTCTCTCGGATCTGCCAGTGCAAAGAAGCGCTCACAGAATCCATTTCTATTTTTGCGGACAGATTGGAACGGGACATGAGCGTGAATGTCACTTGTGGCTTAAGGGAGGCCTGAGTGTGCATCCTCTACATGGGGTGGATGGCGCGGAGCGTCACCGCTCACGGGTCTCAGATCCTGCCTGCTTCAGCACTGTAGTCAATGGCTGAGTCCCCTTCCCAGGCCCCCACTGAGCTCCCAGACCCGCCCTCTGATGGGACCCCCAAGCCCCAGTGCTGAGAAAGTTCTTTCTGCCAACTTCACATCTGCTGATGGCTCCATTACAACTCACAGCACCCCTCCAAGCCCCCCTTGGAGGCTGCGCGGGATGTGCGCCGTGCTCGTTCCAGCCCGGCCTTGGGATGGCTGCCTGCCCCTTTTCAAGACAGCTCTGTCCCCAATATTGATCAGGCTTCATGGAGTCCTGTAGCCAGGCGCCAAGCCGCAGCACCCGGATGGCACGCTTCAGCCTTCAGCGGCACTCGCCCTGCTTTGGCAGAGGAGAAACTTTCCCAGCTCTTCCCTTGGGTCAGAATCCAACACCCACAGTTGGGCATGGTGGCGCACACCTGTGATCCCAGTACAGGAGGATCACAGGTTCAAGACCAGCCTCAGCAACTTAGCGAGACTCTCAGCAACCTAGCAAGACTCTGTTTTGAATCAAAAAATAAAAAGGGCTGGGGGTGTAATTCGGAGGTGGAATGTCCCTGGGTTCAATCCCCAGTAGATATAAAGAAAGAAAAAAGAGTCCAACACCTAGCCTTGGAACAAGATGAGTGACCTAGCCAGGCTCTGGCCTGCCTGTTTCTCCATCTGCAAATAGCAGCAAGCAGGGCTTGACAGGGCCCGCTGCTCAAAGGAAAGTCCTTGCCCGGGACCAGAGCTTAGTGGGCACTGAGCATGCGCCGGCTGGCGCCCGTGCCCTCTGGCAGCTGCCCAAGGTGGCGCAGTGGGCGTATTACCTCTGGCTCTCAGGCAACCTTTCCAGGAGCCAGAACCGAGGCCCAGGAGCCCCTCTCCCGAGCCCCTCAGCTGACAGTGTCCTCCGTGACCGCCGAGGACCCGCTCCTCCCACCAGGTCCCCTCTGTGGCCCCCTCTGGCCCCTTGGCACCTGTGCGGTGGTCACCTCTCCCTCCTGGCGTCCCGCTGGCTTTCAGGATGTGCGTGCTCCCGCACTGTGAGCTCTCGCCCCCATTGATGCCTTCTTCCTCAGTAATCGCCTCTGCCCCATGATTCCAACCACACACACGTGTTAAACATCCCCACATCCAAATGCTCCTCTTTCTCTGGAGCTCCCAGCCTCTACTGTTTATTTTTTGGTGCTGGGGATTGAGGCTAGGGGTGTTCTACCTCTGAGCTACACCCCAAGCCCTTTTTATTTATTTATTTTTTATTTATTAATTTTGAAACAGGGTCTTGCTACGTTGTCAAGGGTCTCCTCGCTAAGTTGCTGAGGCTGCGATCCTCCTGTTTCAGCCTCCCAAGTACTGGGATTATAGGCATGTGCCACTACGCCTGGCTCCCAGCCTCTATTGTAGAGACCTCCCCCAAGCTCCACCTGAGCACCCCACAGGCATCTGTCACATCTGTCCCCCATGTCCTGCGTGTCTCAGTCAGGAGTAACACAGCTCAGATGCCTGTGCTGGATTCTGCCGGTAAAGTTCTTTTTTTTTTTTTTTTGTGGAAGTGGGGATTGAACCCAGGGGCATTCTACCTCCGAGCTACACTCCCAGCCCTATTTTTAATCTTTATTTTTGAAACAGGGTCTCACTAAGTTGCGGAGGGCCTCACTAAGTAGTTGAGGCTGGTCGCGAACCCAGATCCTCCGGTCTCAGCCGGGATTACAAGCGTGCGCCACCACGGCCGGCTCTGCCCGTCAGTTCTGAGAGGCGGCCTCAGCACTAGGGGAGCCGGCTGCGACTAAGGGGCCTGGGGGAGGGGGAGGAGGAATCCTACAAGTTATCCATTTGCTCATTCATCTGTCCCTTGAACGTGTGCCCATCAAGTGCCACCAAGCGCAGTCTCTGCCTTAGCTGCTGGGCCCAGACGTGGCTCCGGGGCCCTGGAGGGAAGGCAGGAACACCAAAAGCCACACGCACGCGAACATCAGAGCCGGCGCGGAGAGGAGGGTCCCGGCCCTTTCCGTTTCCGTCCCCCTGAGAGGAAGAGTCACTAACCGGCCTCGTTTACCAGAGTGCTGACTGGCGGCCCCTAAAAGCTATGTCCACGTCCTAACCCTGGAACCCACAAATGGGAACTCATTTGGAATAAGGGTGATTGAAATTGTAAGTAAGGTTTTCAAGATGAGATCAACCTGGATTATCCAAGTGGACCCTAAATCAAATGATAGTTGTCATTTGTGTACCTTATAAAGATAAGAGGCACACAGAGGGGAGACACAGGGAGAAGAGGAGGTGGCCACGTGGAGATGGAGGCGGAGACTGGGGCGATGGGGCCACAGCCAAGGACACCTGGAGCCCCAGAAGCTGGGGGCAGCAGGGAGGGGCCTCCCCGGGGGCCTTTATTTTTATTTTATTCTTTGTGGTGCTAGGGATTGAACTAAGGGGCATTCTACCTCCGAGATACACCCTCAGCCCTATTTTATTTTTATTTTGAAACAGGGTCTCGCTAGGTTGATGAGAGTCTCACTATTTGCTGAGGCTGTCCTCTAATCTCCAATTTTCCTATCTCAGTCTCCTAAGTACTGGGATTACAAGCGTGCACCACCACGCCTGACTCCCCCTTGGTCTTCTCACTATAAAGAACAAATTCCTGCTGTTTCTTTCTTTCTTTCTTTCTTTCTTTCTTTCTTTCTTTCTTTCTTTCTTTCTTCTTTCTTTCTTTCTTTCTTCTTTCTTTCTTTCTTCCTTCCTTCCTTCCTTCCTTCCTTCCTTCCTTCCTTTCTTTCTTTCTTTCTTTCTTTCTTTTTGCAGTACCGGGGATTGAACCCAGGGGCCTTCTACCTCCAAGCTGCACCCCCTGCCCTATTTTTTATCCTTTATTTTGAAATTGGGTCTCACGAAGTTGCGGAGGCCTCCGCTAAGTAGCTGAGGCTGGCCGTGAACCCGGATCCTCCGGTCTCCGCCTCCCAAGTACTGGGATTACAAGCGTGGGCCACCACGCCAGGCTTCCCTGCTGTTTCAAGCCTCCTCAATTTGGTCATTTGTTATCGGAGCCCTAGGAAGCTCAGCGGGCGGGCGGGCAGGCAGGGTTGGGAGCGCAGGGACCCGCCCCTGGCTCTTCTCCTGACACCTGTGACTGCTGGGGGTTCTGCTAGCTCCGGTTGGCCATCAGCTGCTGATAAAATCTGCACGGGCAAAGGGGCCTCTTGCAGACCTGGACCCAAGCCCCTCGCTCCCGTCCAGTGTCCAGGCAGCTGTGTGGGGTCCAGCCTTGGTGGGCTGGAAGGCAGCACCCGGCTTCTCCTTCGCAGCTACCCCTCTGTGCACGGCACGCTCTGGATCTCCTAGGGACAACAAAGGGGGATCAGCCAAGAGGGGTCCTGGCCCTGCTGGACGCCTGGGCACCAGAGTGTTTAACAGCCCCGGAGTGCCCCGGGGCACCTGCATGAGGCCTCTTGGTCACAGAGAGGGAGGTGTGGCCACAAGATCCTGTCATGCCCCTTCCTGGTCTGGATGGGGCAAGAACAATTCATTCGTCAATTCAGCAAATATTTATTGAGCAGATTCCCTGCTGGGTCACAACTCGGCCTTTCTAGCTCAGGCTGCACCAGTGTCTCCGGCTTCACCCTGCCTTAGGCCTAAAGCCCCACTATTTTTGACAATTACCAGTGCAGAAACACGAGCTTCTCTACACACAGGGTTTGAGAAGAGCGTCTCGGCTCCCTGCTCATCCCCGGGGCTTTCAGAAGCGGGTCCCTTCCTCCACCCCGTCCGCACCAGCAGCACCTTGAGCCTTGAGCCGGCCCCTCTCCTGCGGCAGACCGTCCCTGCTCGTGGCTTCAAAGGCAAAACGAAGCCACGGAGGCGGGCAGAAATCGATGCATAATTGCTCTTTTCTCTTCTGCAATGAATAATTTATACCGGCTTTGGGCATATTTTGCATTGATCAGAGGAGATGAAAAGTTCGCCCTCCCGGCTGGCACGGCGTGTCCGAACCGACCTCTGGGCGGTGCGTACTTGCCTCCTGCCCGCCTCTGCGTCTCTAGGTGTTGAGGGCCGTCTTAGGACCAAACATTGGGATTAACATCTTGGACCAACTCGGCCGTGTACACAGTGCCTGGTCGAGGGGAATCTGTCTGCAAACGGACAAATTCCCTGAGACCTGATGGGATCGACAGCGTGTGGACTTCGGTGTCCTCTCCATCTACTAATGTTTAACTCCTCCTTCCTCTCAACTGTCTTATGACCCCACCTTGCTGCCTCTCTTTATCTGGACCTGTGATGCTCGCTGGTTCCTGTGTTTAATTGTTTTTATGATGCTTTACCTAAACTTTCAATAAAGGCAGGGCACCGGCTGCTAGAGGAGGAGATTTTTGAGTTGCCTCCTCTCCGGCTGACCCCAATATTAAAATAATAATCTTGGACCCAGAGTTGTTCATGCGAGGGACTTCGGCAAGCAGCGACCGCGGCACCGGTCCATCACATCCAGGGGCCAAGGCTGCCCCTGGCTTCGTGTCTGGGAAGCATCCTGCCCTCTACCTACGAGGGATTTGTCTGCCCTCCACACCCCTGAGACAGGGCACCTGTCCTTCCCGGGTGGCATTGGCACCTTCTCCTCGAATTCTTGAGTCGGGTGCCTGTCCTACTGCCCATACCAGGCACTGACTAGCTTTTTCTGTAAAGGGCCGGAGGGTAAATGTTTTGGGCTCTGCGGGTCACACAGAGAGCACCTGCCCATAGCTGATGGGGCTCGTGAGGGAGAAGGGATCGCAAGATGGTGAGAGCGGATGGTCACGAGGGTGGGGTGGAGACCTTCTAGGTGTGGGGCCCTACAGAACTGTACAGGTCACGTGCCATGAAGGAGGCCCGGATACGGTCTCTCTAGTGAGGACTCAGCTCTCCTGCACAAGCAGCCATGATGGTATGAAAATGAATGAGTGTGGCTGCATTTCAACAAAACTTTACTAAAAAAATAAACCCATGGGTGAGAGTTTGGCAACATCTGCTCTATACAACTGTGTTTCTTGAAGGCAGGTGTTCCCACCCAACCAGTCACCCATGCATCCACCCATCTACTTATCCATCCATCCATCCACTCTTCAATCCATCTATCCATCCATCATCCATCCATCCATCCATCCATCATCCATCCATCCATCCATCCATCTATCCACTCTTCAATCCATCCATCCATCCATCCATCCACTCTTCAATCCATCCATCCATCCATCCATCCATCATCCATCCATCCATCCGTCTATCTACTCT
>PVJS01010855.1:0-32882 GCA_004027185.1 Glis glis
GGCCGCGGCGACGCGGGGCCCGGCTCCGGGGTCGCGTCGGGGACGGTGGCCGCGGCGGCTGCGGGCGGCCCGGGCGCCGGGGCCGGGGGAGTGGCGGCGGCGGGCCCGACCCCTGCGCCGCCGGCGGGCGGCTCGGGCGGCTCCGGCGCCGGGGGCTCGGGCTCGGCTCGCGAGGGCTGGCTCTTCAAATGGACCAATTATATCAAAGGCTACCAGCGGCGGTGGTTCGTGCTGAGCAACGGGCTCCTGAGCTACTACAGGTAACTGCTTCCGGGTGCCGTCCGGGGCTCACCTGGCCTCCCCCACGCAGCCCACGCCAGCCGGCACCGCAGCCAAGGTCGCCCCGGCTCCCTCTTTGTCACCTGTGCGAATTGACAGCTCGCGACAGGAGCCCACCATCACCAAAGCGAAAGCCCCAGCCAGGACTTACACGCGCCCCCTGCCCCCTGTTTGTTACCCACCCTTGGTGCCACCCCTGCTCCTCCTTCCCTGGCCTCGCCAGTGCGCGATTGTTTGGAGAGCATCTGTTCTCCCATTGTATGTCACCACCACATGGGTGCAATTATGAATTCTGCAAGCAAGGCACTGTTGTGGGTGCTAAGGGGCACCTATAGGACAGCAAAGTGTAACCGAGCGCTGCTCCCCAAGAACTTACAGTGAAAGTTCCAAGTCTTAGCTAGCTGTGCCGGCTCCAGAATTCAAGGTTATTCGTAGCCCTTGATAGACTTGTCTTTGCTCCCTCCACATTCCTGCAGCGGGACACCATACATAGGGTGGCTTCGGGATTCTGTCCCCTGGCTTTCTTAACTCCTCAAGACTTGTGCATACTTTGGCCTTCTGGGCAGCCCGGAATGGAGGAGATGTGCCCACTTGCGCTGCTTTTATTTTTGCTTGCCCCACCCCCTCCCATGGGAACGATTAAGTTCGTATTCCAACATTTCTGTGATCTTTTTAGTTAGTTAGGATTAAGTTTTATTAAAAGAAGAATCTATGTCTTTGGTATGGTTATTTCTACTCAACAGTGTTTATTTTGGAATGGTTAGTATATACTTACGGTGACTCACAACCTGATCATAACATGGGTTTCTCCTATTACTATAGACACAGGTGTTAAGATAGGTGATTTGGGGACAGGACATAAACATTTCCCAAGGGCTGGACATTGTGGCTGGATGTTTTACATGCAGTATTTCGCTGGTTCCCAACAACTCTGCAAGTTAGGAGATATTCGAAACTACTTTTCTTTTTGTACTGGGGATTGAACCTAGGGGCATTCTACCTCTGAGCTGCACTCCTAGCCCTTTTTATTTTAAAACAGGGTCTTGCTAGGTTGCTGAGGGTCTCACTGAATTGCTGAGGCTGGCCTTAAACCTGTGATCCTGCTGCCTCAGCTTCCCAAGTACTGGGATTACAGGTTGCACCACCATGCCTAGTTTAAAACTACTACTCTTCACACCAAAATAACCTAAAACCCAGGTTGGTGTTACATGAATCAATCAGAAACAGAGATAATTACTTATCTCAAGCAAGTAAGTTTATGGATCATGGATACTACTTATTTTGGGGAGGTACTTGGGATTGAACCCAGGGGCATTCTACTTCCAAGCTATACCCTCAGCCCTTTTTATTTTTTATTTTGACACGGGGGTCTTGCTAAGTTGCTGAGACTGGCCTTGAGTCTGCAATCCTCCTGTCTCAGCCTCCCAAGTACAGGCATGCACCACCCTCCATGCACCACCATGTTTTATACAAAAAGTAGACAAGTATACATTAAGGGACTTTGCTTAATATAATGGCATTTCTAATTGAAATCTTTTTCTAAAGACCATCCTATTTGGGACCCAAAACACTGATGTTGAAACACTCATTTTGTATTTCTTTTCCTTCACCAGTAGTCACGCTGCTACTGGGAGAGTTAGGTGAACACATCTCTTTTCCATCAACTTCTTTGTATTGGCTCTTAGAGAATTTTGAGGAGAAATGAAAGGTGGGGAGCCAGGCGTGGTGGCACATGCCTGTAATCCTAGTACTTGGGAGGCTGAGACAAGGAGGATCGCAGGTTTGAGGACAGCCTCAGCAAATAGTGAGACTCTCATCAACCTAGCGAGACCCTGTTTCAAAATTAAAAAAAAAAATAGGGCTGGGGGTGTAGCTTGGAGGTAGAATGCCCCTGGTTCAATCCCCAGTGCCACAAAAAAAAAAAAAGAAATGAAAGGTGGGAATTAGAGGTTGTTAGTAGGAACACATTCTTATCTGTCTGCTACGATAGAACATGCCTTAGATAGCTCATCTTCATTTCCTAAGCAACATTAATTGTGAACAGTTGTGTATATCATTTGCATTATTGTATTCAGAATTGATTTTTGTGTGTGTGTGGTACGGGGGATTCAATCCAGGGACATTCTACCTCTGAGCTCACTCCCAGCCCTATTTTATTTTATTTTATTTTGAAACAGGGTTTCACTAAATTGCAGAGGGCCTCTATAAGTTACTGAGGCTGGCTGCGAACCTACAATCCTCCTGTCTCACCTCCCAAGTACTGGGATTACAAGCATGTGCCATCGTGCCCGGTTCAGAATTGATTTTAATTATAACCCTTCCTAACTATTCATCCAGGATTATCAGGTTAGGGTTGAATCACAAATATAAAATTTTAGTTTGCCTCAGAGTTTTTTCTCCTACTTAAGTTCATGGTTTCCTGTTTTACCATCCACTATCTTTCTAATGTGCTTTGCTCTTGACTTGACCTATATATCACTATTAACACTGACTCCCCATTTTTAAAATTGTGCATCAGCTTAGGGCCTTCACGTGTGATCTTTTCTCTTCATCCAAGTTCTTACATTATCCACTTTCTAGGCCAGTTGATGCTTTGTGCAGTACCAGTCTGACCAATATTGATCTTGGACATTAATAACTTAGATGCTGCTGTCTTTTCAAGTATCTGTAACCACTTTTAACTTATCTTTACAAGAGCTAGTGGTACTTGTCTGACTGCAGATAAAACTCCTTCTAAAACATACCAACCTTATTGGGAAATATGCCATTGGCCTGTCTTGTCAACTAGGATGTCCCACCCCTCAGCCAACCATGCAACAGGATCCAGATGATCAAATCTATGCACTACCCTCAAAATTACAGTGAGTACTTCCTTTCAACTCTAAGGGCAGTTTATTCTTCCCAGCAGGGTTCTTCTGGTCCCCATCTCCCTCCTAGAAGTGTTTAGCCAAGTCTCCCTTTCATGCCTCCAAAATCTATAATCTCATATGTATGACATTTCCAAAATTTTGTTTTTCTTTTAACTGAGATTATATACTTCTTAGACCCATTCTCTGGTGAACTGTCCTACTAGACTTTGGCAAGCTACTTCCTTCTTTTTACCTATCCTGTGCTTCCTTACATACCCAGCTACATAGATTACCCATTACTTAAAACCTTACATAGAATCCAAGCTCTCTGAGAAACATCATGTTGGGGTATACTATTAGTTTTCCTGGCTAGCTTCTAGAGATCAAATTACTATTTCAGCTGGCTTTTTTAGGCAAGAACTTTCTAGCTAGAAAGTATTACCCAATACTGTAGTCCCTTAAGAACTTTTTTTGCACACTGAAAATCATGACTTTTCCATCTGCACTAATCATTTAAAACTATAGGTGTGAGCCGGGTGTGGTGGCGCATGCTTGTAATCCCAGTACTTGGGAGACTGAGACTGGAGGATCCGGGTTCATGGCCAGCCTCAGCTACTTAGTGAGGCCCTCCGCAACTTAGTGAGACCCTGTTTCAAAATAAAGAATAAAATATAGGGCTGGGGGTGTAGCCCGGAGAATGCCCCTGGGTTCCATCCCCAGTACCACAAAAAAAAAAAAAAACCTCTAGGTGTATCTACTGAAACCCAAGTGTGTTGAGGTTAAACCCGCCTTACTCCCAGAGTTCCTTGGTATCTGTTAAACTGCTGTAGATTTTAGGTTATTTGTGAGACTTATCGAGTGCATGAGGATGCCCCAGGCAGAAGGCATTCCTAGGAAGTGGTTAGTGAAAAGCGCCAGTAAGGAGGAATGTGATAGAAGGTCCCAGTAGCACCCTTGGAAGAGAAAGCAGGGGTGAGCTGGCCTGTCAGCTGTGCATCTGTAATTCAGTCTGCATTATTCATAATGTAACTGAAGCTCGGGGGTGGGGAGGTAAGAATAGAAAAAACGGGTTCACATTACAGTGTGGCAGGTGCAAGGGCTCGAAAATGGCCTGGTCCATTGAGACCCCCGCCCCCGGTGACCCCCATACTTCTCATTTGTGCCTTTGAGGAAGAAAAAAAAACCCGTTTCATGTGACAACCCGAACACCAGCAAATCTGCCTTTCTAAGCACAGTAAACAGACTTTCTCAAACATACCAAATCTTAGTTTCTGGCGAAGGGGCGTGTGCCATTTCTGGCATGCAGGAATTCTGGATGTGCCAGGTGTGTTTGGCCACTTGGCTTCATGAAAAGGAAATGGTCCTGCTTTGTACTGTGGCAGTTGGCAAAGGACTTTGACCTCTTTATGTTCCAAGTTGGACAGGGAAAACTGCAGTCTGGACATGTAGGTCCCTGGGCATAAGCAGCGGGTGGTGAGAAATCAGCACGGCTTCCGCTGTCCACTCGGTTGTGCTAGAAGCTTGGTATTTTATGCGAAGCTTGATATTTTAAGTGAAGGGCCTTGTAGTTTGTTGTCACCAAGTAGTGCCTTAAAGTTCAAAAGGTTGTCTATTAATAGAACTGTCAGTCAGTAGAGATTGGGGAAATTTTTACACCTAGTCCTCTGAGTGCAGATCTGCTGAATCTTTCCCAGCTATTAATAGGATGGCTTAGGAGTTCCCACCCCTAGAAGTCTATGGACCTTAGGAAAGAACGTATTCCAAAAAGATTAAACATGGGGATCCTTTTATGATAATTCTTTCTTTACTCTCTCAGATAGCTAGTTATTTTTATTTCCTATCATTTGAGCCGTAGCCAATATTTAATAGTCTAAACACTTAAGGGTGCCTTTTTATACTTCTGCAGCATAATTCTAAGGATGGTGTGACAGTTCTCATTTGAGCTGATTTACAGTGAGGGGGATGGTTCAGTATATATAATATGGAGCTATTTTTAGGGAATGAGATTGTCATAAATTTTTGTTGCACGAGGTTATAAAGCACTTTATAACTTGCTAAGTAGAGAGTAATTACTGACTGCAAAAGGGCAGGAGAGAACTTTTTGAGGTGAGGAAAACATTCTATATCTTGACTGTGGCGGTGGCTACACAGTTGTATACACTTATCAAACTCATTTAACAGCCAGGCATGATGGTGCACACCTTTAATCCCAGTACTTGGTAGGAGACTGAGACGGAAGGATCATAGGTTTGAGGCCAGCCTCAGCAACTTAGCGAGACCCTGTTTCCAAATAAAAATAAAATAGGGCCGGGGGTGTGGCTCAGAGGTAAAATGCCCCTGGGTTCAATCCCCAGCACCACAAAACAACAACAACAACAACAAAAAAACTCATTTGGCAGGCATGGTGGAACATGCTTGTAATCCCAGTATTTGGGAGGCTGAGACAGGAGGATCACAGGTTCGCGGCCAGCCTCAGCAACTTGTGAGGCCCTCTGCAACTTAGTGAGACCCTGTTTCAAAATAAAAATAAAATAGGGCTGGGGATGTAGCTCAGAGGTAGAATGTCCCTGGGTTCAATCCCCAGCACCACAAAAAAACAAAAGAAAAAACTCATTTAGCTATACACTTGAAATTATTGCATTAATATTGCATGTAGTTATATCTCAGTAAAGCCTATTTTTAAAAAGCTTAAAGTGAGAGGAACACTGGAGCAATAAAATATGACTCTGAAACAATACTCATAGGCCAGAAAGGAGTTCCCTACTGTTTCTTAAGTTTTTTTTTTTTTTTTTTGCGGTACTGGGGATTGAATGCAGGGGCGTTCTACCTCCGCGCTATGCCCCTGGCCCTATTTTTTATGCTTTATTTTGAAACCGGGTCTCACGAAGTTGCGGAGGGCCTCACTAGGTAGAGAGAGAGAGAGAGAGAGAGACAGGGGAGAGAGAGAGCGAGAGCTGAGGCTGGCCGCGAACCCGGATCCTCCGGTCTCCGCCTCCCAAAGTACTGGGATTACAAGCATGCGCCACCACACCTGGCTGTTTCTTAAGTTTTAAGGGGTCGTTTGGGGGAAATATAACTAGATTCCTAAGCCTACTCTATTTTCAAGGGCTCAGAGTTATGAAAAGAAGCAGAATGTGGTGAAGGGTAAACCACCCATCACCTTTCTTCTTTGGCTTGTCTTTGTCTTGTTATTGCAGGTCAAAGGCAGAAATGAGACACACCTGCCGTGGGACCATCAACCTCGCCACAGCCAACATCACCGTGGAGGACTCCTGCAACTTTATCATTTCCAATGGGGGCGCTCAGACCTACCATCTGAAGGCCAGCTCGGAAGTGGAGCGGCAGCGCTGGGTGACAGCCCTGGAGCTGGCCAAGGCCAAGGCTGTGAAGATGCTGGCGGAGTCGGGTAGGGAGCTGGGAGCACCTTGCCTGAAGAGCTTTCTGCACAAATCCTTTGTCCCTCACTGTGCTGTGTCATTGGATTATTACCTCTCTGAAATGTCCCAAGCAATTGCTCATCATACATTATTGCTCCTGGAGTGGTGGTTCTCCACAGGGGTTAATTCTACCCCCTCCAGGCAACAATGCCAAGAGAGGGGTGTGTGTGTGTGTGTGTGTGTGCGTGTTTTTGTTACTGGAGATTTAACCCAGGTTTAACCCAGGGATGTTCTGCCTCTGAGCTACACCCCACACTCTATTTTTTTATTTTGAAACAGGGTCTCACTAAGTTGTGGAGGGCCTTGCTAAGTTGCTGAGGCTGTCCTCAAACCTGTGATCCTCCTGTCTCAACTTCCCAAGTACTGGGATTACAGGCATGCACCACCACGCCGGCTTGGAGACATTTTTAGTTGTTACAACAGAAGGGAGAGGATGCTCCTGAGAACTAGAGCGTGTAGAAGCCAGGAATACTGGGTCCCTACAATGCAGAGAATAGTTTCCCACCACAAAGAATTATCTGTCCAAGGTTGAAATACTTTGTCCTAGAGATAACATTTGTGCTTTTGCCTTTTTTTTTTTTTTTTGCTTTTTACTTTTTTTCTTTTCTTTTTTGCAGTATAGGGGATTGAACCCAGGGCCTTGTGCATGCTAGGCAAGTACTCTACCATTGAGCTACAACCTCCACCCTTTTATTTATGTGGCTATTTATTTATTTATTTATTTTGGCACTGGGGACTGAACCCAGGGGCATTCTACCTCCAAGCTACACCGCCAGCCCTATTTTTTATTCTTTATTTTGAAACAGGGTCTCACTAAGTTGCGCAGAGCCTCACTAAGTAGCTGAGGCTGGCCGTGAACCTGCGATCCTCCTATCTCAGCCTCCCAATTACTGGGATTACAAGCATGCGCCACCACACCCAGCTTTATGTGGCTATTTATTTTGGTGTGTGGTACTGAGGATTGAACTGAGGGGCACTCTAACACTGAGCTGTACCCCCAGCCCTTTTTATTTTTTAGTTTGAAACAGGATCTTTCTAAGTTACCCCGGCTGGCCTTGAACTTGCAATCCTCCTGCCTCAGTTGCCAAGTAGCTGGGATTACAGGCATGCACCACGGGCCCTTGGTTTTTGGCTTTTAATGCCACCCGACTACCTTAAAATTTTGAAGCCGAGTATGGTAGTGCTTACTTGTAATCCCAGTATTTTGGAAGCTGAGACAGGAAGATCACAAGTTTGAGGACAGCCTCAAACAACTTAGTGAGATTCTCAATGAGACCCTATTTCAAAACAAAAAATAAAAAGGGCTGCAGGTGTAGTCAGGGGTAGAATGCCCCTGGGTTCAATCTCCAGTACCAAACAAGTTTTTTGAGACATAATTACTTTATTACTTGGTCAGTTTTAGGATTATTACAACTCATAATTTGGATCTGTTCATACTCTCTTCTTTTCTCCTGACATCTTATTTGTTTAAGAAGTTGAAACAGCCGGGTGTGGTGGCGCACGCTTGTAATCCCAGTACTTGGGAGGCTGAGACCGGAGGATCCGGGTTCGTGGCCAGCCTCAGCTACTTAGTGAGGCCCTCCGCAACTTCATGAGACCCGGTTTCAAAATAAAGTATAAAAAATCAGGGCTGGGGTGTAGCTCGGAGGTAGAATACTCCTGGGTTCAATCCCTGGTACCGCAAAAAAAAAAAAAAAAAGAAGTTGAAACAATCGTAATAGATGACTAAAAACCATATATGTGATATTTTCTATAACAAAGGCTTCGTTCTACTACATAAGTTACACTAAAAAGAACAATCTAGTTATGTGTGGATTTTTCTTCAAGGAAAATGGTAGGATTTGCCCTCAGAATGTGGCAGTTTGATTACACTGAGCTTGTACACTTAGAGCAAACTTAGGCGGTCACCTTCTGGCTTTGGTATGTCTGGTATTTATCTCATCCTCTGTTATTTCCCATCCTGTATTTAATATCCATTAACCAATGAAAGAATAATTCACTATTTTGTAAATGCTTTGGTAACATTATATTTTGACCTTGGCCCTGTTTCTCTGTCTAGCAGATAGGGCAGGTCTTGTCTTATTTCTTTTGTTTTAATTTTAGTGATGATGTTAGCTTCTCCAAAGGAAGTGACACTGCTAGAAACACACTTTGCAGTTACAGAGTGTGAAGTACAAAACTGATAGTGACAGGAGCAACATAGCTTTTTTTTTTTTTTGGTACTGGGAATTGAATCCAGGTGCATTCTACTTCCAAGCTATACCCCAGCCCTTTATTTTTTATTTTGAATCAAGGTCTTGCTACATTGCTAAGGGTCTCGCTGAATTGCTGAGCCTGGCCAGGAATCTGTGATCCTCCTGTCTCAGCCTCCCAAGTACTGGGATTATAGGCATGTGCCACTACACCCGGCTACAACATAGCTTCTTTTTTTTTTTTTTTTTGCGGTATGGGGATTGAACCCAGGGGCATTCTACCTCCGCGCTACACCCCCGGCCCTATTTTTTTATACTTTATTTTGAAATCGGGTCTCACAAAGTTGCGGAGGGCCTCACTAAGTAGAGAGAGAGAGAGGGAAACAGGGAGAGAGAGAGAGAGAGAGCTGAGGCTGGCCGTGAACCCAGATCCTCCGGTCTCCGCCTCCCAAAGTACTGGGATTACAAGCGTGTGCCACCACGCCTGGCACAACATAGTTTCTTTACTTGAATTATTATTGAGAGCTATTTAGTATAATACCGTGCATTGCTTTTATAGTGGCTTTAATATCAAGTGAGTTCATTGTGAAGTCCTTGAGTGCGCCTTCCAAACACATGAATTAATGAAGCTTTTAATGACCTGGACTTTGTCCTAAAGAGCTATACTGTGATTCACATAGAAAGCCCACCAGTCACCCAACAGATAATGGTGGATTTGCAATAATAATTAGTTTGGGCTATATTGGAACCACAAACTAAAGTTTCAAGGCTCAATAATATATTTCTCATTCCAAGAACCGTTCAGCTTCTCCAGTGTGTCCTCTAGGTCAGTGGCTCTCAAACTTCAGTGTGCATCTGAATACCTGGGCAGCTTATTAGAAAGGCAGACTCCTGGGCCTTGCCTCACAGCCACTAATCCAAGTCTCTGGGTGTGGGACCAGAAACTCTGCATCTTTAAGAAACACTCAGGTCTGGGTGTGGTGGTGTACAATTATAATCCTAATACCTGGGAGGCTGAGACAGGAAGATTGCAAGTTAAAGACCACCCTCAGCAACTTAGCAAGACCCTGTTTCCAAACAAAAGGCCAGTAAAAAAAAAATAGGGAGCCGGGCGTGGTGGTGCACACTTGTAATCCTAGTACTTGGGAGGCTGAGACAGGAGGATCACAAGTTCGAAGCCAGCCTCAACAACTTAGCGAGGCCCTCTGCAACTTAGTGAGAGCCTGTTTCCAAATAAGAAATAAAATCGGGCTGGGGTGTAGCTCAGAGGTAGAATACCCCTGGGTTCAATCCCCAGTACCACAAAAAAAAAAAAAAAAGGTGTAGAATGCCCTTGAGTTCATTCCCCAGTACCAAAAAAGAAGGCCCTCCACGTGTTTCTGGTGCAGGTGGTCTGTGGACCGCACTGTGGGGAAATCGTCTGGTAATTAACAGGCCTCGGTCCATCAGAATGCACAGCACGAGGAGTGGCAGCTTGATTGTGGGCAGAGTAAGTAGGGTTGCAGCTCTCGGTCCAGGCCCTGGAGTCACATAACCTCCCTTTGTATCCTCCAGATGAATCAGGAGATGAAGAGTCTGTCTCCCAAACTGACAAGACCGAGCTGCAGAATACCCTGCGGACTCTCTCCAGCAAAGTGGAGGACCTGAGCACGTGCAATGACTTGATAGCTAAGCATGGCACAGCCCTGCAGCGTTCCCTCAGCGAGCTGGAGTCCCTCAAGTTGCCTGCTGAGAGCAACGAGAAGATCAAACAGGTCAATGAACGAGCCACGCTCTTTAGGATAACATCCAACGCCATGATCAATGTGAGTACAGATGGCATCTCCGTTGCCTTTTGATTATTTCCCTCCCTGAAACAAATGCTTCCTCAGTGCCTGAAAATTGTCATTGAGAGCCAGGTGTGGTGGCGCATGCCTGTGATCCCAGTACTTGAGAGGCTGAGGCAGGAGGATCTCAGGTTCAAGGACAGCCTCAGCAAGTAGTGAGACTCTCATCAACCTAGTAAGTCCCTGTTTCAAAATAAAAATAAAAAAAATAGGGCTGGGGGTGTAGCTCAGAGATAGAATACCCCTGGGTTCCATTCCCAGTGCCACACACACAAAAAAAATTGTCATTGACAAGGCACAGAGAACATTAGGTCCTGCTTCACTGCTCAGGACTTTAAGGTACTTGTTTTTTGCATGAAATAGAATAGCTCACACCAGGTGGAATGACTTTCACGCCCTGCTACAATGGCAGGAGGACGTCGCTTCAGCCTCGGAGTTAGTTAGGAGTCCAGAGTTCCAGCCCCGCTTCCGTAACTAACAGGACAGCTGATGGTGATATTAGTTGAATCCCATTACCTCTCTGGGTTGTGGGGGTTTTTTGGTTGTTGTTGTTATTGTTTATTTTCATCTAACCTAATCTGTTGGAACTAAAAGATCTTCATGGGTCCTTTCCACTGTTATGTTCTTCTTTTTTTTCTTGGTACTGGGGATTGAACCCAGGGGCGTTCTACCTCCTAGCTACACCCCCAGCCATTTTTTTTTTTAATTTTGAAACATAGTCTCACTAAATTGCTGAGGCTAGCCTCAAACCGTGATCCTCCTGTCTCAGCCTCCCCCAAGTACTAGGATTACAGGCATGCGCCACCACGCCCGGCTCACTGTCATGTTCTTTAGCTTTATGTTGGAGGCATATCCCAAGCTAGCTCATGCATTCTGGCGTTCAGTGGGGGATGGATCAAGTACTAGTGAGAACTTTTTTAATTCTAGTGAGTCCTATTGTTAGTCCTTGATTTCAGAGGTAATTCTGTTGATAAGACAAAATACTTAAACTGTCTTAAAAAGAAGAGGGTAAAGCCGGATATGGTGGCACACACCCGTAATACCGGTACTTAGGAGACTAAGACAGGAGGATCGCCGGTTCGAAGCCAGCCTCAGCAACTTAATGAGGTCCTCAGCAACTTAGATCCTGCTTCAAAAATAAAAATAAGCCGGGCATGGTGGCACACGTCTGTAATCCCAGTACTTGGGAGGCTGAGACAGGTGGATTGCAGGTTCAAAGCCAGCCTCCGCAATTTAGCAAGGCTCTCAGCAATTTAGTGAGACCCTCTTTCCAAAAAAAAAAATACAATAGGGCTGAGGGTAGAGCTTGGAGGTAGAACACCCCTGGGTTCAATCCCCAGCACCACACACAAATAAAATAAGATAATAAAATAGGACTGGGGGTGTAGCTCAGAGTTAGAATGCCCCTGGGTCCAATCCCCAGTACCACAAAAACAAGAAGAGGCCTGCTCCTGCTGCCTCAGGCCTTCTGCCTTGGGGGCGGGCATCGGTGTGCGGGACATTTTAGCTGCTTGGCTGCAGGGCTCCAGCTAAACAAAGCACCACTGGCATTACTGATGCATGGATAGGTATGAAATTAATACATGGTTTAAACAATGCTGTTTTTCCTCCACTGGTAACTGATTCCCACCTGGCAGGTTGTTTTAGTTCCCTTCCACAGAAAAACACTGGAAGGCATTTCATAAGTGAGAAGAGTATTCTCTGAGAAAGGGTTTATGTGAGCTTTCTTTTTCCCCTAATTAAAGGAGATGAAATTACCTCACTAGTGCCAAGTTTTCCCTTGTTTAGGGAGTGATGGTAAGACATTTGCTTAGAGCTAGTTTAGTTCCCATGGCTCCTGAAGATCAAAGACCTTTTCCTGTGACTAAGGGGAAATTTAGTTACTTGATGGAAAGTTGTGATAACCTTTCTTTGAATACTGTATTCTGAAGTGTTGAAAATGTTGTTCGGTGCTGTGATTCACACAGGTAGAAAGAAGACAGTTATTTTCGCCACTTAGGGACTACGGGGAAGGCGAGCCACCTCCTGGGCCCACTCAGCCGGCCAGTGCTGACACCCACCTTTCTGATGTTGTGTGCGCTTTTTCCAAACGATTGCACTTCTTAGTGACTTTGTGTTTGTTTTTCTGGTCCCCTTGTGATCAGGAAAACCTCATATATCATAAGGTCAGTTAATCAATAGTAGAAAAGGTATACCTTCCAATAGAATAATTCCAGACAGTAGTCTCCTGATAGTGAAAGCTGCTTTTTTTTTCGGTACTGGGGATTGAACCCAGGGGCATTCTACCTCTGAGCTATACCCCCAGCCCTATTTTTTTATTCTTTATTTTGAAACAGGGTCTCACTAAGTTGTGGAGGGCCTCACTAAGTAGCTGAGGCTGGCCACAAACCCAGATCCTCTGGTCTCAGCCTCCCAGTTACTGGTATTACAAGCATGTGCCACCACACCTGGCTGAAAGCTGCTTTTTATCAGTCAGGTGACACCCCACACCATGACAGGTTTGTTTCCCAATTCTGATATGAAAATTTTGCTAAATAAAATACCCCTTCATAAGACTGAGACTTTAGTTTGGACTTTTATCTTGAAAACATACTTGGGGAAATTCTTCTTCCCTAAGTTCTAAGTGTCTAGAGTTCTTGTTAAGGGGAACGATCCCTTAGAAGTTAGAGGTAAGCTGTTTCCTTACTCTGTTTCCCTTGATGTACTGCCTGTGCCTCTTTAAAGCTGGTTATTGCTTGAAATGCACTTTTTTTTTTTTGCAGTACTGGGGATAGCACCCAGGGGCATTCTACCTCCGACCTACACCCCCAACCCTATTTTTTTTATTATTCCTTATTTTGAAACAGGGTCTCACTAAGTTGCAGAGGGCCTCACTAAGTAGCTGAGGCTGGCCACGAACCCGGATCCTCCGGTCTCAGCCTCCCAAGTGCTAGGATTACAAGCATACACCACCACACCTGGCTTGGAATGCACTTTTTATTCCTGTGCTTTCTTTGTACCTTTCAGGTGATAAGAGCAAGGCCTTAAGTATAATTTGCATAGTAAAAATTAACCTGCTAGTGCATCACAGCTCTAAATGAGTAGTTATATAAAAGGAAAAATGCATTTCACTCAATTTCTTGATTGCTTAGGACGTAGCTTTTCTTACTACCAAAGTGAATCTAACAAAGTAAATTTGACACCATCAGTATATTCACTTGCTGAATGAGTATCTGCTGTGTCCCACACACTGTGCTGGGGACATGCTTAAGGACACAAGGTCCCTGTCCTCAAAGAGATTACTATCTAGAGAGAAGACAGACAAGTCCTTATCATGATGGATCATGATGGAGTACTCTAAGTGCGGTGATAGAGTGAACACAGGCTACTGTGGTACAGCTCAGAGGGTGTGTTGAGCTCAGACTAGGAGGGTTAGAGAAGGTAGCACCTCAGCTACTTTGCAAAAGAGAAATGAAAGTCTTCCTAGGATGAAAGGCAAGGTAGAGCCCGGGGCCTGGGTTCCAACTGCCTCCTTACCTTCTGTATAACCTGGCACAACCTACATTCCCTGTGACCTCAATTTCTTATCCATAAATGGCTTTGATAGTAGTAGACCCTTCACAGGGTTGTTGAAAGGCTTTTGTTATGTAATTGATGTGAGATGCTTAGCAAAGTGCCTGACATATAACTGCCTCTACTACATTTGAATTATGATCAGTATTATTAAAAAGAAATGAGGGAGAAGAGTTGGGGGGTGTAGTGGTGTGGCCTATGTGGACTCCTCGTTGATAGTCTGGGACCTGCTGGTAATTGCCTACTGGTAGACCAAGGAAGTAGCTAGAGGTGCGGAGGTAAGAGGGGGTGCAGATCCTGCCAAACGGGCTTGGTACAAGTAGATCAGAAGAGGGCGAGACCAGTTTTGATGCAAGCATAATTAAAATAGCACCTTATTGAATACTTACTGTGAGCCTGATGTGGTTCTAGATGCATGCCACATAGTTACTATTGTTACTCTTTGTTTATAGATAAGGAAGATAAGGACAGAGGGGTTAAAAAAACTTGCCCAAAATTTCACAGCTAGATAGCGAGATGGAGCTGTAATTTGAGCCCCAACAACCCAGTCCAGAAGTATTCACTCTACTGCTTCTGGTCTGGAGAATGGAAAGAAGTGTACAGATTCTAAAAATATTAAGGAATCAATAATACTTGATAATTGGATGTGAGGAAGGAAGCAAAACTAAAAGAAGGATTCCCCTTAGGTTTGTGGCTTGGGCAGCTGGGAGGGCCCTGGAACTGTTCTTGGGTTGGCGAGTGTCAAGGGGAGAAGCAGAGTCAGCAGGGAAATGTGGTGAGTTCAGTTCGGGACCTGTTAATTCTGAAGTTACTTTGATCCATTGAATAGGTACTCAGATATTCTAGTCTGAAACTCATCAAGTGTGGGGTTGGAATGAACTGATTGAGTAGCCATTGACCTGCCAGCAATGATTGAAATCATGGGAGTAGACATTCTATTTACCTTTTAGTTTCTCTATAACAAGGAATAGACTCTTAAGCTTACATTGCTTCCCTCATTTATTTATTAAGCAAACTTTATCAGACTCCCATATACAAAACAACTGAGTTAGGAGCTGGAGATCTGTATATGAAAAGCTATAAAATGTGTCTTTAGGTTGTTCATGATCCATCTGGAGAGAGAGAAAATCAGTCACGATACAGCCATGCATGTGTAAAAGTGAAGTTTTGTGCAAAGTGCTGAGGAAATGTAGAAGAGAGACAGGCTGGTCATGAGACAGAAAGGAAGGTCTTACAGAAGAAGGAACATTTGTCATAGGTCTTAAAAAATGAAGATTTCAGCCAGGCATGGTGGCACATTCCTGTAATCCCACTACTTGGGAGTCTGAGACAGAAGGATTGCAGGTTCAAGGACAGCTCAGCAACATAGTGAGACTCTCAGCAACCTAGTGACCCCCAGGACCCCCCCCCCATTTATAAAGATTTCTCCTTTCTTCAAGAATAGGGTTAGGAAAGGGCACTCTAGGCAGAGTGAATAGCATATGCTGAGGTAGCCAGGCCAGAAAGAAATCTGTGTCTAAGAAATGCGGAGTTTGGTGTGGCTGTGGCTGTGGCTGTATTATGGGGTACAGGGACAAGTACACCTACCTGGAGAGGAGAATACAGGGCAGGTAGGGGGCACTTTCTTTTTTTTTTTTTTTTTGATACTAGGGATTGAACCCAGGGGCATTCTACCTCCAAACTACACCCCCAGCCCTTTTTATTTTTTTATTTTGAAACAGAGTCTCGCTAAGTTACCACACACTGGCCTCAAACTTGGGATCCTCCTGTCTCAGCCTTTCAAGTATCAGGATTACAGGGGTGCACCACCACACCTGGTGGACCCTTTCCTCCCTCCCTCCCTCCCTTCCTTCCTTCCCTCCTCGTTCCTTCTTTCTTGTGGTACAGCAGATTGAATCCAGGGGCATTCTACCTCCGAGCTATACCCCCAGCCCTATTTTATTTTCTGTTTTTGTTTTGTTTTTTGTTTTTGTGGTACTGGGGATTGAACTCAGGGGCATTCTACCTCCAAGTTATACCCCCCAGCCCTATTTTTTATTCTTTATTTGGAAACAGAGTCTCACTAAGTAGCCGAGGGCCTCACTAATTAGCTGAGGGTGGCCGCGAACCTGTGATCCTCTGGTCTCAGCCTCCCAAGTACTGGGATTACAGTCATGCGCCACCACATCCGGCTCTGTTTTTGAAACAGGATCTTGCTAGGTTGCTGAGAGTCTCACTATGGTGATGAAGCTGGCCTTGAACCTGCAATCCTCCTGTCTCAGTCTCCCAAGTACTGGTATTACAAGCCTACACTACCACTCCCAGCTCTGGTGGGCCCTTTCTATTCTTTTTCTTCTTCTTTTTTTTCTTTTTTTGTAGTACTGGGAATTGAACCCAGAGGCCTTCTACCTCTGGGCTACACCCCCAGCCCTTTTTTTTTAAGTTTTTATTTTGAAACAGGGTTTCGTTAAGTTGCTGACAGCCTCACTAAGTTGTTGAGGCTGGCTTTGAAACCACGATCCTCCTGTCTCAGCCTCCCAAGTACTGGGATTACAGGCGTGTACCACCATGCTTGGCTTCCTTTCTATTCTTAAACAGCAATTAATATTTGGTCCTAATCTTAGTGGGGAGCTAGTGAAGGGACTGATATTATCTAATCTGCATTTTTTCTCTAGATGCCTTCTTTGATTCTTCCAGTAGGCTTCTAGTTTTTAAGGTCGGTTGTTTCTCTTGGTGACCAAAATAAAGGCAACATAAATTTCCCCACTTTTAGTCTAATTGAGTGCAGACTCTCTATTCTCCGTGTGTAACTTCCTCAGCTTTAGGTTCCTTGAGTTTAGTCAAGAACTTATTGAACAGTTATCCTGTGCATTTTCTCATCGTTCTTTCTATCTGTAGCTCTATTTTGGTGCAGCGCACATACCTGCCTTTTGTGATGTTGCCCCAAATACTTGGTCTAGGTTTACTGCTCGCTTGGCATTTGTTTGGTCCTCATGACCAGGAAAATTTAAGAGAACTATGTCAACCGTGTTCACTCTTCTGTGTTTGACCTTGATTGCAGCACAGAGCTAGCGTCCCTGATACTGGGGTAAACAGTAAAAGCCTTTTGTTATCATTTGCCTGCTGAAGTTCCCAGAATAAGGTTACTTAGTGGACCTATGGAGCCTAGAGGGGAATCTCCAACTAGGCAAAATGGTAAAACCAGTGCTTTCTCTGCACAGGCCTGCAGAGACTTCCTCATGTTAGCCCAGACCCACAGTAAAAAGTGGCAGAAGTCACTACAGTATGAAAGGGACCAGCGTATCCGACTGGAAGAGACCCTGGAGCAGCTGGCGAAGCAGCATAACCACCTGGAGAGGGCCTTCCGGGGGGCCACAGTGCTGCCCGCAGACAATCCTGGCAGCACAGGCTCCGGCAAAGGTAAGGCCTCCGCTCTGCACGGCCTGTCCACATGAGCCGGGCGGTGACGTGCAGTTGAGAGGAGAACTCCAGGTTCTCCACAGTCAATCGGGGAGCTGCGCATGGTGGCGCACGCTTGTAATCCCAGTACTTGGGAGGCTGAGACAGGGGGATCGCAGGTTCATGGCCAGCCTCAGCTACTTAGTGAGGCCCTCCGCAACCTAGTGAGACCCTGTTTCAAAATAAAGAAGAAAATATAGGGCTGAGGGTATAGCTGGGAGGTAGAATGCCCTCTGGGTTCAGTCCCCAGTACCACCAAAAAAAAAAAAAAATGGAATGGGGGCTGTTTTCTTCTTCTGGCTTTTCCACCACTTTCTACCATTTGTTGCGATGTTCGTGATTAGTATTTACCAGGCGCTTGGTAACTGTAACCAAAGAAAACAAATGAGACCTTTCTCCTTGCAGATCAATGCTGCTCTGGCAAAGGAGACATGAGTGATGAAGACGATGAGAATGAGTTTTTTGATGCACCGGAGATCATCACCATGCCTGAAAACTTGGGCCACAAGTAAGTTACCTTTGACTCTTGAAGAAATGGACATGGCCAGTCATCAAAAGATTAGCAACAGATGGGTGTGGTGGCGCACTCCTGTAACCCCAGGACTTGGGAGGCTGGAACAGGAGGATCGCAGGTTCGAGGCCTGCCTCAGCAATGTAGCGTGGCCCTCCGCAACTTAGTGAGACCATGTTTCAAAATAAAAAAAAGTAAAGCTGGGCGTGGTGGCACACGCTTGTAATCCCAGTACTTGGGAGGCTGAGACCAGAGGATTCGGGTTCGCGGCCAGCCTCAGCTACTTAGTGAGGCCCTCCACAACTTCGTAAGACCCTGTTTCAAAATAAAGAATAAAAACTAGGACTGGGGGTATAGCTTGGGGGTAGAATGCCCCTGGGTTCAATCCCCAGTACCGCAAAAAAAAAAAGAAAGAATAAAAAATAGGGCTGGGGGTGTAGCTCAGAGGTAGAATACCCCTGGGTTCAATCACCAGTACCACAAAAAAAAAAAAAAAGTATCAGCCTCGATGAACAGTACCACACACAAAGAAAGGTTAGAAACGCTTCAGGGGGACTGTTGTAGTTCTCAGCATTTACTAAGATCTGGGGTCCTTTCGTTAAGTAAGTGGAAAATTGTCAGCTTTTTACATGACAAGTTCTCCAGAGATATTTATTTATTTGTTTATTTATTTATTTATTTATTGCGGTACTGGAGATTGAACCCAGGGGCATTCTACCTCTGAGCTACACCCCCAGCCTTATTTTATATTCTTTATTTTGAAACAGGGTCTCACTAAGTTGTGGAGGGCCTCACTAAGTAGCTGAGTGGCCGCGAACCCGGATCCTCCTGTCTCAGCCTCCCAAATACTGGGATTACAAACGTGTGCCACCACACCCGGCTCTCCAGAGATATTTAAATTCATACCAATTCTAAGGGCCATCATTTGGTAAGCCACTGATTAGTTTGTGCAGTGTCCTTGGCACTCTGCTTTATGAAGAAATGTTGAGGACTCTGGTTCCGGTTCACTCTCATTCTCCTACGTTCCCATCCCTGCAGACGTACTGGCAGCAACATCAGTGGAGCCAGCAGCGACATCAGCCTCGATGAACAGGTAATTCTTAGGTGGAAAGGATCGAAAGTGAGGAACCTGGTGTAGGATTGCCAAGGATTTGTGAAGTGCTAAGAGAAATCCTGATTGGTTTTGTTTTGTTTTGTTTTGTTTTGTTTTGTTTTGTTTTTAGCATGGGGGAAGGGAAGGTTACAAATAGCGGATTTTCTGTTCTTTGTGCGTGATTGAATGGCTTTGTTTTGCTCTCAGTACAAGCATCAGCTGGAAGAGACCAAGAAGGAAAAGAGAACCAGAATACCATACAAGCCAAACTATAGCCTCAACTTATGGAGCATCATGAAGAACTGCATTGGAAAAGAACTCTCCAAGATCCCCATGCCGGTGAGTCCTTGCACACTGCACGCTGCCCGCTGCCAGGGGGCCTCTCAGCCTCCGTGGGAAAGTGCTGTGACGGTCCTACCCACTCATGTGGCAGAATTTTTTTTTTTTTTTTTTTTTTTGCAGTACCAGAGATTGAACCCAGGGGCATTCTACCTCTGGGCTACACCCCCAGCCCTGTTTTTTATTCCTTATTTTGAAACTGGGTCTCACTAAGTTGCGGAGGGCCTCACTAAGTAGCTGAAGCTGTCGGTGAACCCGGATCCTCTGGTCTCAGCCTCCCAAGTACTGGTATTACAGGTATACACCACCATGCTGGGCTCATGTGGCAGTTTTGAGCTTTGCTGCCCTTACAGTCATAGACTGTTCCTTTCATTTAGCTGGTTGACTCTTGACTTTGGATCTGGTGTGCTCCCAGATCCACCTAGGATCAGATGCAATGTTCATTAACATTTAGGAGCAAGTTCCTGTGCTACATGCAAAGGTAAATACAGCATTGTTTCTGGTTTTAAGAAGCATATAGTTTATCTGGGCGTGGTGGCACACGCTTGTAATCCCAGTACTTGGGAGACTGAGACTGGAGGATCCAGGTTCGCGGCCAGCCTCAGCTACTTAGTGAGGCCCTCCGCAACTTAGCGAGACCCTGTTTCAAAATAAAGAATAAAAAATAGGGTTGGGGGTGGAGCTCGGAGGTAGAACACCCCTGGGTTCAATCCCTGGTGCCATAAAAAAAAAAGAAGCATATAGTTTAAAAGAGATAGACACAAAAACAGGTAAAAAATAGCATTTTTTATCATAATGTTAACCTACAAAGTTTTAGGGAGTGTAGAAACAAAAACAATTCATTCCAACTAGGGAGATGAAGACCATGTTCACGGTGAAGGTGGGACTTGGGCTGGCCTCCCTGCCTCTAGGCATGCCTTTTTCCAGTCTGTCCACGCTGTTGCCAAAGTGATTTTTTAAAAATTGCAAATGAAGCCGGGCATTGTGGTGCTCACCTGTAATACCAGTACTTGGGAGGCTGAGACAGGAGGATCACAGGTTTGAGAGCAGCCTCAGCAATTTGGCAATACTCTCAGCAACCTAGTGAGACTCTGTTTCAAAACAAAAAATAAAATAGGGCTAGGAGTATAGCTCCAAGGTAGAATGTCTCTGGGTTCAATCTCCCATATCATACACACAAACATACACAAAAAAATTGCAAGTGTGGTCATATCATTCCTCAACTTAAAATCCTTTACTGGATCTTTGTTGTTTTGGGAACAGTCCAGATTCCTTGGTGGGCTTGGCACTTCCTCCCCACGGGCAGGACTCCATCATCCATGGGCAGCGTTCTAGTCATTAGGATTACCTGCAGGTACTCAGAGGCATCTCGTCTTTTCCCTCAGAGCATTCGCACACATTGATCTTTCTGCCTGAGCTCTCTTCTGTTCTCCACTAATGCTTGGTGCTTTTCTGTGGCTGTGGCTCATACCCCTTTCTTTGGGATTCAGCTATAATGTTGTGTCTTTCAGTAAACCTCCAGTGCATCCAGTCAGGATGCGGTATCTATCCTCTGTGCTCCACCAGATTCCACTGTGTGTGCCTGGGCAGTGTTTTACTTGCTTATTCATTCTGCAAACATTTACTGTGTGCCTCCTGTTTGCCTGGTAGTGTGACAGTGTACCAGCTAGCACCATTAAAAGAAACAAATTAAAAATACATGGTTTAAACCAGGGAGGGATCAGTCCAAGAAGGCCGTTGGGTCAAATCTGGCTGCCATTTATGTAGTCCACAAGCCAAGCATGTTTGGGTTTTTGTTGTTGTTGTTTTTCAGTACTGGGAAATTGAACCCAGGTGCATTCTACTTCTGAGCTACATCCCCAGCCCTTTTTATTTGATTTATTTATTTATTTGTATGTTAATTATTTATTTATTCATTGGTGGTACTGGGGATTGAACCCAGCGGCATTCTACCTCCGAGCTACACCCCAGCCTTATTTTTTTATTCTTTATTTTGAAACAGGGTCTCACTAAGTTGCAGAGGGCCTCACTAAGTAGCTGAGGCTGGATGTGAATCTGCGATCCTCCTGTCTCAGCCTCCCAAGTACTGGGATTACAAGCATGCACCACCACACCTAGCTCCTTTTTACTTTTTTTTGGAAACTTTCACACTAGGTTGCTGAGGGCCTCGCTAAGTTGCTAAGGCTGATGTCGAACCTGAGATCCTCCTGTCTCAGTCTCAGGGTACTGGGTTACAGGTGTGCACCATCACACCCGACTGCAAGCATGGAGCATGATTCATTTATACACACACACACACACACACACACACACATACATACATTGGATTTTATATGTTCATTGTTGAAAAAAATTAAAAAATGTCCATGAAGTTTTATTGGCGCATAGGGATACTCATTATGTCTTATCTGTGGCTGCTTTAAAAACAGCTCGGCAGACGCTTGTAATCCCAATACTTGGGAGGCTGAGACAGGAGGATCGCAGGTTTGAGGACAGCCTCAGCAAGTAGTGAGACTCTCATCAAGCCAGTGAGATCCTGTTTCAAAATAAGAATAGGGCTGGGGGTATAGCTAGGAGATAGAATGCCTTTGAGTTCAATCCCCAGAACCACAGAAAATAAAATAAAACAGCTCTGTGAGTAGTTGTGACAGAGAACACAGGGCCCTGAAAGTATTTACTATCTTTCCCTTTACAGAAGAAACTGAACCCTCGCCTTCAACAAATATTGGCTGAACTCATTCTTGTGTTGAAGTCCAGAAATAAGCCAGGTGTGGTGTCGCACACCTGTAACTACAGTACTTGGGAGGCTGAGACAGGAAGATCGCGGGTTCGCGGCCAGCCTCAGTAATTTAGCAAGGCTCTCAGCAACTTAGTGAAACTCTGTTACGATATAAAAAAATAAAATTGGGCTGGATATAACTCAGAGGTAGAATGCCCTGGGTTCAATCCCTGGTACTGCAAAAACAAAAACAAAGAAGTCCAAAAATAGGTGGTCTAGGGCTTGTTCCATACTCCGCAGTGTCAGAGTGGCTGCTCTCTGTCCTGTCGCTCTGCTGCCTGTGGCCTCAGCTCTTAGGTCCCTGGTGGCTGCTCCACCTCGAGCCATTAGGGTCACGTTGCAGTCAGCTGAAAGATGAAACAGAACAACAGGCTGTGCGTTTTTAGGGTGCTTCCTGGACATTGCAATCTATTAATCAATCTCTCTTTCTCTTTTGTTAGTAGGGATTGAACCCAGGGGCATTCTACCTCCGAGCTATACCCCAGCCCTTTTTAGTTTTTATTTGAAACTAAATAAACTAAATAAACTAAGTTGCCGAGGGTCTTACTAAGTTGCTGAGGCTGTCCTCGAACCTGTGATCCTCCTGTCTCAGCCTCCCAAGTACTGGGATTACCAGGCCTGTGCTACCATACCCGTCTCCACTAATTTCTGTGGCCAGAATTTAGTTGTATGGCCACAGCTAGTTAGTGAAAAAGCTGGGAATGAAGACTTGGAAGGAAAGGGGCTGCAGGTTGTGTCCACAGCCAGGTACATGGCAGGCAGACATACAGAAAGCCTTCTCTCTTCCTTCTTGGGGCATAGAGAGCAGTGTGTGGTTCACAGACTGTGTTTCTTATGGTCAAGAACTGTCTTATTGGTCTTTTTCTGTTTTGTTTTGTGGTAACAGGGATTGAACCCAGGGGCATTCTACCTCTAAGCCACACCCCCCCAGCCCTATTTTTTTTTTACAGTACTGGGGATTGAACCCAGGGACATTCTACCTCCACCCCCAATCCTATTTTTTATTCTTTATTTTGAAACAGTGTCTCACTAAGTTATGGAGGGCCTCACTAAGTAGCTGAGGCTGGCCACAAACCCAGATCCTCCCATCTCAGCCTCCCAAGTACTGGGATTACAAGCATGCGCTACCACACCTGGCTTACTTTTGTTTTGAAACCGAGTCTCGCTAGGTTGATGAGAGTTTCATTACTTGTGAATCTCATTACTGCGATCCTCCTGTCTCAGCCTCCCAAGTACTGGGATTACAGGCAGGCTCCACCACACCCAGCTCTTACTGGTTTTTAAAGCCTTGATGCTTAGCCCAGTGCCTGGCATGTAGAGATCATTCAGCAAATATTGAAGTAATGAATCAACTGGCTCTTGAAAAGCAAATAGGTTAATAAATAAGTATATAGAATTTTTGTCAAAAAAAAGTTGACCAGGCCTGGGGATATGCTTCAGAGGTAGAGAGCTTGCCTAGCCTATGCAGAGCCCTGGGTTCAATCTTCAGCACTGCAAAAAAAAATGTTGACCTAGGGCAAGAAAAGGTTATGAGTCAGCACATTGGAGAGACCTAAAGTGATTGGTGTAGTGGGGACCTGAAAAGACACCCCCACTGCATGGAGCACTGGGTATCTTAAAGGAAGTAGTGAGCAGCTGGGCTGCAAAGGCAGGTCAGCGCAGTTTGAGATGCACAGTCCTGCTTAGAACGAGCTTCGGGCTCCAGGCGACCTCTCCGTCCTCCTTTACCTTTAGTTCCTTATTGACATTGCCTTTAAGAATGTGCGGCCCTCCTTGTTTGCCTGCAGATCAGGCCCTCACCCTTACCCTGCCCTGCCCTGTCTCCCAGGAAGCCAATCTCCTAGGCCGTGTTTTTCAGGCTTCTGTGCCTGCTGGGGTCTGGCCGGGCTCCACCGTGCAAAGCGCCAGGAGGAGGCTGGCGCTGGCAGGAAGGGTATTTCTCCCAGTAGTTCTTGGGCAGTTTTCCAGCAGCCTCTGTGTGGCTCTAGTTTTCGCTGGACAGGCTTCCCTGACCCCCTCAAGGTTTCGCTTCTGCCGGATCCCCTCAGCCTCTGGCTGCAGTAATACCACTGCTTTTCTTTGTTCCTCCCTCTGGCTTCCTGATGTCACTAGTCCCTGGGCTGTCTTTTGTGGCAGCCCAACTCTTCATCGGCTGTATAACTAATTCCCTCCTGATTGCAGGTTCGTGGCCAGCCTCAGCAACTTAGTGAGGCCTTCCCCAACTTAGCGAGACCCTGTTTCAAAATAAAAGATAAAATAGGTCTGGGGATGTAGCTCAGAGGTAGAATGCCCCTGGGTTTAATCCCCAGTACCACCAAAAAAAAAAAAAAATTAATTCCCTCCTTCCTTCCATTTCAAATATTCAGATTCATTTCTCTCCCTATTGGACCTCTGAGTGATAAAGTGACCATTACAAAAAGATTAGCACTTTTAGAGATACTGTGGCTCCTGAAACAGTTGTTGGAAGGTAGGGTTGCATGTATGAGAAGCAGTGATGGATTAAGGATGCGCTGATTTGGTTTTAGGCACTGTCGATATGCCTGGTAGCCACCAGTGGAGTACACTGTTGTCCCTAGTTGTCCTCTGAATGTATGGAAATATTGCTTTATGTTGCCTGAAAATTGTGTGTGTGTGTGTGTGTGTGTGTGTGTGTGTGGTGCTGGGGATTGAACTGAGGGGCATTCTACCCGAGCTACGCCCCTAGCTCTATTTTATTTTTATTTGGAAACAGGGTCTCACTAGGTTATGAAAGTCTCACTCACTACTTGCTGAGGCTGTCCTTGAATCTGTGATCATCCTGTCTCAGCCTCCCAAGTACTGGGATTACAAGCGTGCACCACCATCCCCGAGTACTTGGGAGGCTGAGACAAGAGGAGCGCAGATTTGAGGACAGCCTCAACAATATAGCAAGAATTTCAACAACCTAGCAAGACCCTGTTTTAAAAACAAAAAATAAAAAGGGCTGAGGGTATACCCTAGGGTAGAATGCCCCTGGGTTCAGTCCCCAGTACAACAAAAAAATAAAATGTGTTAAGTGCATAGAAAAAATGTGAAAATATTAATAGTGATTATCTGTGAATGATAACATTGCAAGTAATTTTTTTCCTTTATACTTAGTTAAGAATGTTTTTAATAGTGAAAAATGAAAGATTAACTTTACAATTGAGGGACTATAATAAATATTAGGATACTATGCAGCTCAGAGATTGGTGGGTAGGAGATTGGATAAAAATGCAGAAAGAGAGCTGGGCGTGGTGGCACACAGTTGTAATTCCAGTACTTGGGAGGCTGAGACAGGAGGATCGCAGGTTCGAGACCAGCCTCAGCAAGTTGTAAGACCCTCTGCAACTTAGTGAAACCATGTTTCAAAATAAAGAATAAAATAGGGCTGGGGGTATAGCTTGGAGGTAAAATGCCCCTGGGTTGGATTCCCAGTACCAAAAAAAAATGCAGAAAAATAGTTAGAATATAAGAAAGAAAAGTGATTTTTGTTGGTTTGTTTAAATGTAATGTTTAAGGCCAGAACCATTAAATAGAATGAAACCTATATTTCTTCCTTTTTCTGTTCTGCAAAATTTTTAATTAGGCCAGGCATGGTGGCACACACATGGTAGAACACAGGCTAGTAATATTCAAGCTCTTGCAGCTATATTGTTGATTAAATAAACTTACGTCTCTCTCTCTTTTTTTTTCTTTCTTGCAGTGCTGGGGATTGAACTCAGGGCCTTGCACATGCCAGGCAAGCACTCCACAACTGAGCTACATCCCTAGCACTTTTAAATAAACTTTGTGGGAGCCAGGTGTGGTGGCACATACCTGTAACCCCAATAGTTGGGAGCCTGACAGAAGGATCGTAGGTTTGAAGCCAGCCTCAGCAATTTAGTAAGACTCTCAGCAACTTAGCAAGATCCTGTTTTCAAATAAAAAATAAAATGGGACTGGGGGCATAGTCCAGAGTTAGAATATCCCTGAGTTCCATGTTCAATAACACACACACCCCTTTATGGGCTAGCTTGGGAACCTAACTTCTTTTCAGAGCAAAAATTTTAATTAGGCTGGGTGTGGTGGCGCACGCTTGTAATCCCAGTACTTGGGAGGCTGAGACAGGAGGATCACAGGTTCGCAGCCAGCCTCAGCTACTTAGTGAGGCCTCCGCAACTTAGACCCTGTTTCAAAATAAAGAATAAAAAATGGGCTGGGGTTGTTGCTCAGAGGTAGAATGCCCCTGGGTTCAATCCCCAATACCGCCAAAAAAAAAATTAATTAGTAAGATCATTTAAAATTCTGAATACTTAATTTAGAAGCTGTTTATGGGGAGAAGGGGGGAAGTCAGTGTGAACAATGTCTCTACACCCAGTGGGTAGCATAGGGTCTGACACCCACGAAGACTCAGTTAATCTGTGGAATAAATGAATGAATGAACATCTTCACCCTTTACAGAACCCCCCTCACACACACATCATCTAGCCCTGAGCTGGCTCTAAAGCTTGAGTGGTTAGTGTGTACACATTTCTTCTCATCCCATCATAAGAACTCCATGTCCAGAAACACAGCTGTCCAGCCTGAGAAGAAATCGGAGTCCTGGCCTGTTGCAGAATTAACCTGAGACTTAACAATTGTCTAGTCCAGGGTAGAAGCCAACTTTTTTTGAGGGGGGAGGGTACTGGGGATTGAACTCAAGGGCATTCTACCTTTAAGCTATACCCCCCAGCCCTTTTTTAAAAATTTGTTTGTTTGTGGTAATAGGAATGGAATGAAGGGGCATTCTACCCCTGAGATAAATCCCCAGCCCTATTTTATTTTTTATTTGTAAACAGGGTCTCACTGAGTAGTGGAGGGCCTCACTAAGTTGCCGAAGCTGGTTTCGAACCTGCGATCCTCCTGTCTCAGCCTCCCAAGTACTGGGATTACAAGTGTGCACTACCACACCTGGCTTATTTTTTTATTTTGTTTGTTTATTTTGCAGTACTGGGGATTGAATCCAGGGACATTCTACCTCCGAGTTATACCCCCAGCCCTATTTTTTATTCTTTCCTTTGAAACAGGGTCTCAAAGTTGCAGAGGGCCTCATTAAGTAGCTGAGGCTGGCCGCGAACCTGTGATCCTCCTGTCTCGGCCTCCCAAGTACTGGGATTAGAAGCATGTGCCACCATGCCTGGCTTTATTTTTTATTTTGAAACAAGGTCTCAGTAAGTGCTGGGGCTGGCCTGGAACTTACTGTCCTCCTGTCTAAGCCTCCCAAGTACTGGGATTACAGGTGCACGCCACCATGCCTGGCTTAGAAGCTAACTTTTGCAATCTTTTTAATAGGATATAGTTGTACTTATAATTTTCTACCTTTTTTTTTCCTCCCCTGAAAATTTTAAATACCTAACTTCCTTTCTGGGTATACTTGTGCCACAACTTATTATATTTCTCTTAAAATTCAATCATTCTTCCAGGCATGGT
Source organism: Glis glis (assembly GCA_004027185.1). Taxonomy (NCBI): domain Eukaryota; kingdom Metazoa; phylum Chordata; class Mammalia; order Rodentia; family Gliridae; genus Glis; species Glis glis. The sequence continues at coordinate 27,744 of PVJS01010855.1, forward strand.
GGTACATGCTTATAATCCTAGGACTTGGAAGGCTGAAACGGGAGGATCGCAGGTTCGAAGCCAGCCTCAGCATCTTAGTGAGGCTCTCAGCAACATAGTGAGACCCTGTTTCCAAATATAAAATAAAATAGGTCTGGGGGTATACCCCAGAGATAGAAGACCCCTAGGTTCCATCGCAAGTACCACATACACAAAAAAGAAAAAATCCAGTCATTCAACACTTATTTGATGATGGCCTCCTATGGGCCAGGTACTGATAGCTGTCGGGTAGGTAGTGCTGAATAGAAGCAGCATGGTTTTCATCTCAAGGAGCTTACAGTTAGTTAAATGAATGAAAATGGTGATTTCTGCCACTCCCTGACATGAGCAGTTGAATGGGGAGAAGGGGTTGCCTGCAGGTTGACTCCAAGAGCTGCTCTATGAGCTGGGGCTTCTTTTTTCTACCCAGTGATTTATCACTCCAACCTCTCAGTATCCATTTCTCCACCTGCAAAAAAAAAAAATCAAACTCTTATCAATGTCTGGGCAAAGTGTTTATATCTGTTCTTTTCCTTGCAGGTGAACTTTAATGAGCCCTTGTCCATGCTTCAGCGCCTTACTGAAGATCTGGAATACCATGAGCTGTTAGACCGAGCTGCAAAATGTGAGAACTCTCTAGAACAGCTGTGTTACGTTGCAGCTTTCACAGTGTCCTCCTACTCCACTACTGTCTTCCGTACCAGCAAGCCATTCAACCCACTCCTTGGGGAGACCTTCGAGCTGGACCGGCTAGAGGAGAATGGGTACCGATCCCTCTGTGAGCAGGTAAAGGGCCGTCAGGACCGTAGCACGGCCTTTCTGGAGAAAGTGATGCTTCTTTGGTTGATCCCCCAGGTGTTATGTTTGCAGCAATGCCAGTCCCAGTCATCCACCCTTCCCTCTTTTCCTTCAGCATTCAACACTGGTATTCACCCATTATTGTGTGTATAAAAATGACAAGCATGAGCCAGGCGTAGTAGCACATGCCAGTCATCCCAGTACTTGGGAGGCTGAGACAGGAGGATTTCAGGTTCTCGGACAGCCTCAGCAAGTAGTGAGACTCTCATCAGCCTAGTGAGAGCCTGTTTCAAAAATAAAAATAAGCCGGGCGTGGTGGTGCACGCTTGTAATCCCAGTACTTGGGAGGCTGAGACAGGAGGATCACAGGTTCTCGGCTAGCCTTAGCTACTTAGTGTGGTCCTCCACAACTTAGTGAGACCCTGTTTCAAAATAAAGAATAAAAAATAGGACTGGGGGTGTAGCTCAGAGGTAGAATGCGCCTGGGTTCGATCCCTAGTACCGCAAAATAAATAAATAAATAAATAAATAAAAATAAAGTAGGTGTGGGGGTATAGGTCGGAGGTAGAAGGCCTCTGGGTTCAACCCCCAGTACCAAAATATATATCAAGTATGAATTCTGGGTGTTTATCACCAATTAATAGGTAATATCTTTTCCTTCTCCTTTCTGCCTTCTTAATTGTAACCTAATTTCTTCAAGGTGAGTCATCATCCCCCCGCTGCTGCACACCACGCTGAATCCAAAAATGGCTGGACATTGCGTCAGGAAATCAAAATCACCAGCAAGTTTCGAGGCAAATACCTCTCCATTATGCCCCTCGGTAAGGCCACCGTCTTCATAAGAATTAATGTTCTAGGAATGGAAGTTTCTCTGGCATGGTGGAGAAGGTCACTGGCTCGGGCACCAGGGGAAGGCACCAAACCTGGCTAGCTGGCTTTTGGCAGGTCAGGTAACCTCTCAGCTATCAAGTGAGTGAGCAGTCCAGAGGCTCTTCAAGGACCCATGCAGTCATAAATCGCTTGTCTTCTTAGCTATATTTAATGCATCCCTGAGCACCATTTTAGAATATAAATTCTAGTATGCATTTTTAAAAAAAGAATTCTCTCTTAATGTTGTTGTTTCCCCCTATTATTCCAGCAAACCAGTTCTCTTTGTACATCAGAACTCTTAAGATTGTAGTTAGGTTTCTGCTGGCCTCTCTCCTTTCTTTTCTCCTTCCTCCCCTCTTTCTTCTCTACCAGATGGGTTAGGTATCATTTATATAATGGCTAGATTTCAAGTAAGATGATTCTGTTTTTAACGATCTTTTTGGATTACAGATTAATTTTGTGTCAAGATCAAAAAGATCAGGTCTGGGAATGAGAATCCTAACATAGTGTTAGAGTAGTATACAAAATCATTGCACCTATTTAGATCCATTACCTTTCTCTTATTTTGTGCTTTTATTTTGTACAAAGTACTTTTTCTACATTGTAATCTCATCAGCATAGTTTTATAATGTTTATGCATTTAAATCACATAGGAAAAAAAAAGTTGCAAGTAAAAAACTACTTACACTGTCTTTTGTATAATTTAACTGTAGTTGCCATCACTGAACTCTGTTTTTTTCTGTGTGTGTGTTGGTGTTAGTTACTGGGGATTGAACCCTGGGGGTTCTGCCTCCACGCTACACCCCAGTCTTTTTTTTTTTTTTAAGGAAGAAAGATTGATTTGGGGGCTTACCATTCTTGAGTTTTCAGAGGTTTTAGTCCATGTTAGGCTGGATCACATATATGGAGCTCAGGGCGTGGTGGCTGGAAGGAGAGAGCTTGTGATCAGCTCTCGGTGGCAGGGGAGAGACCATCCCCCAGCCTTTTTTTTAAAAATTGGAACTGGTTTTACTAAGTTACTCTGTACTGGCTTCAAAGCAGTGATCCTCCTTTCTCGCCTTTTAAGTACTGAGATTATAGGCATGATCCACTGCACCTGGCTTCAGGTCTCTATGTTTTTTCTTTTTCTTTTCTCAGTGCTGGGGATTGAACAGGGCAGAGGGGGGGAGCATTCTACCTTCGAGCTACACCCCCAGCCCTTTTTATTTTTTATTTTGAAACAGGGTCTTGCTAAGTTGTTGAGGGTCTTGCTGAGTTGCCGAGGCTGGCCTCGAACCTTCAATCCTCTTGTCTCAACCTCCCAAGTACTAGGATTACATGACTGGCTTAAAGGAGACTTTTTTCTTGAGGTGTTGGTGATTGAACCCACTGTCTTCCACATGTGTGGCAGGTGTCCTACCACTGAGATACGTCCCAGCTCTATTTCTTAATACAGATTTAAGTTACTATCTCGTTTCCGTTCATTTCAGCCCAAGGGACTCCCTTTAGTATTTCTTGTAAGGCAGCTCTGCTAGTTATGAATTCTTACAGTTTTTGATGATCTGAGAAAGTCTTAACTTATCTTTTATTTATGTAGGATAGTTTTACTGGACATAGAATTTTTTTCCTGTCATCATTTTGAGTATGTCATCCCTCTGCCTGCCAGTCTGTATAGTTTCTTTTTTTCCCTCATTTTTTTTACTGTGGTACATAAAGTTTAGCATCTTAACCATTTTAACGTACAATTCAGTTGTATTAAGTATATTTATAATGTTGTGCAGCCATCACTCCCATACAACTTCAGGACTCTTCATTTTGTAAAACTGAAACTTTATACCCATTAAACAGTGATAGCTGTTAATTTTTTTGTAATGTAGCGAGACTCAGCAATCTAGTGAGACCCTGTTTCAAGAAAAATAAATAAATAAAAAGGGCTGGGGGATCAGAGGTAGAATACCCCTGGGTTCAGTCCCTAGGAACAACAACAACAAAAGTTTGTTTTAGTTGTTTGGGATCTTTTGAGATTCCATATGAATTTTAGGATGTGTTTTTCGGCGAAAAAAGTCATTAGAATTTTTTTTTTTTTTGCAGTACGGGGGATTGAACCCAGGGGCATTTTACCTCCGAGCTATACCCCCGGCCCTATCTTTTATACTTTATTTTGAAACCAGGTCTCACTAAGTTGCGGAGGGCCTCACTAAGTAGCTGAGGCTGGCTGCGAACCCAGATCCTCTGGTCTCAGCCTCTTCCAAGTACTGGGATTACAAGCATGTGCCAACCACGCCCGGCTCATTAGAATTTTAATGGGGATTACATTAAATCTGTAGATTGCTTTGGATGATACTAACATCTTAACAGTATCAATTATTCCAATCTATGAACAGAGATGCATTTCCATTTATTTATGTCCTCATTTCTTTGAGCACTGTTTTGTAATTCCCACCTCATAGATTAATTCCCAGGTATTTTATTCTTTTTGTGCATGTGCGTGCGCGCGTGTGTGTGTGTGTGTGTGTGGTACTGGGGATTGAACCCAGGGGCGTTCTACCTCCGAGCTACACCCCCAGCCCTATTTTTTTATTCTTTCTTTTGAAACAGGGTCTCACTAAGTTGCGGAGGGCCTCACTAAGTAGCTGAGGCTGGCCACGAACCCAGATCCTCTGGTCTCAGCCTCCCAAATACTGGGATTACAAGCATGTGCCACCACGCCTGGCTATTTTATTCTTTTTGGTGCTATTGTAAATGAGTTGTTCTTAATAGCCTTTTCATATTGTTTATTGTTAGTATATAGAAATGCAACTGATTTTTGTGTATTTACTTTGTCCCCTAATCCTTTGCTAAATTCATTTATTATTTCAAGCAGGGTTTTTCTTGTGGAATCTTTAGCATTTTCTACATATGAAATCATATCATCTCTTAAGGAGATAATTTACCATTTACTTTTCATTCTGATGCTTTTGTGTCTTTTTCTTGCATGTTTGAGTTAGAACATCTCATACTGTGTTGAATAGAAGCCGTATATGAGGACGTCCTTGCCTTGTTTGGGATCTTAAGAGTAAAATCTTTTTGTTTCTATGTTATGATGTTTTTCTATAGGGTTTTCTTATATGGCTTTTATTATGTTGAGGTACTTTTTTTCTGTTCTAGTTTGTTGAGTGTTTTTAATCATAGAAAGTGTGAGGTTTGTCAAACGCTCTTTTCTTTTCTTTTTTTTTTTTTGGTGGTGATACTGGAGATTGAACCCAGGGGCATTCTGCCTCTGGGCTTCACCCCCAGCCATTTTTATTTGTTTTTGAAACAGGGTCTCACTAGGTTGCTGAGAGTCTTGCCACGTTGCTGAGGCTAGCATGAACCTATGATCCTCCTGTCTCAGCCTCCCAAGTACTGGGATTATAGTTGTGCCATGCCTAGCTTTGCATCAATTTAGATGACCATGTAGGTCATCTAAATTATTTTACCTTTACTTTGCTAGTG
>PVJS01010855.1:32982-47144 GCA_004027185.1 Glis glis
TTTATTTTTTTTTTTTTTTTTTTTTTTTTTTTTTTTTTTTTTTTTTTTTTTTTTTTTTTTTTTTGCGGTACCGGGGATTGAACCCAGGGGCGGTCTACCTCCGCGCTATGCCCGGCCCTATTTTTTAATACTTTATTTTGAAACCGGGTCTCACGAAGTTGTGGAGGGCCTCACTAAGGGGAGAGAGAGAGAGAGAGAGAGAGAGACAGGGAGAGCGAGAGAGTTGAGGCTGGCCGCGAACCCGGATCCTCCGGTCTCCACCTCCCAAAGTACTGGGATTACAAGCGTGCGCCACCATGCCCGGCCTTGCATCACTTTTCAATAAGGGCTATTGATTTTCTTAATATTTTTGGCTTTGGTATCAATATGGATAATACTGGCCTCACAGAGTGAGGGGGTGGTAGAGGAGGAGATTGTTGAAGTTATTTGGATGAAGAGATTTCGTATATGTGTGTATGCGTGTGTGTGTATATATAATGTAGAACAATATGTTGAACTGTCTGTGAAGATTAAATGAGATGATGTGTTAGGAGAATATAGTAGGGTGACAGGTGCTCTCAGCAAAGTTGCTGTTATTGTCATTGATGTTATTGTCATCATTGTCAATATCCTCACCAGCCAACTACCAAGGCTGCTTGAATTTTTTGTACAAAAAAAGCATGCCTAGCTGGGTGTGGCAGTGCACGCCTGTAATCCCAGTACTTGGGAGGCTGAGACAGGAGGATCGAAGGTTCACAGCTTGCCTCAGCAGCTTAAGGAGGCCCTCTGCAGCCTAGTGAGACCCTGTTTCAAAATAAAAAATAAAATAGGGCTGGGGGTGTAGCTTGGAGGTAGAATGCCCCTGGGTTCAATCCCCAGTACAGACAAAAAAAAAAAAAAACAACAAGACATGCCTAAACCACAATTAGCATGCTCTTTTCATTAGTAGTTACAGAGGGAGGCCAGTGTGGTGGAGCACACCTATAATCCCAGTACTTGGGAGGCTGAGACAGGAGGATCACAGGTTCAGTGCCAGCCTCAGCAACTTTGCGAGACCCTGTTTCCAAATAAAAAATAAAACAGGGCTGGTGTGTAGTCCCAAGGTAGAAGGCCCCTGAGTTCCATCCCCAGTAACAAAAAAAAAAAAAAGATTTACAGAGGGAACTTAGAGAGCTATGGCATTACTGGAATTGATTGTGTTGTAAGTATGTACAGAATTTTTTTTTTTTTTTTTTGCGGTACCGGGGGTTGAACACAGGGGCGTTCTACCTCTGCACTACACCCCCGGCCCTATTTTTTTATACTTTATTTTGAAACCGGGTCTCACGAAGTTGCGGAGGGCCTCACTAAGTAGAGAGGGAGAGAGAGACGGGAGAGAGAGAGAGAGAGAGAGAGAGACAGAGAGAAAGCGCGCACGCATGCACGAACTGAGACTGGCCGCGAACCCGGATCCTCCGGTCTCCGCCTCCCAAAGTACTGGGATTACAAGCGTGCGCCACCATGCCCGGCACAGAAATTTTTAAATTATTTTTACTCCTCAGTTACCTCTGCTCAAACTACTGGTTTTGGTTTGGTATTCATTTTAGATAACTCATAAGTACTGGAAACTAGATCTACTGAATGCCTATTATATTTCAAACATTCTATTGGGCAAATAAACACATTCACTATACAACAAGATGTGGTTATCCCTAGTCTACAGATGACAAAACTGAGGCCACGACAAGTTAAAAACATTTAAGAAGCCGGGCGTAGTGGTGCACGCCTGCAATCCCAGTACTTGGGAGGCTGAGACAGGAGCACTGCAGGTTCCAGGTCAGCCTCAGCAACGTAGCAAGACCCTGTCTCAACTTAAAAAATGAAAAGGGCTGGGGGTGTAGCCCGGAGGTAGAATGCCCCTGGGTTCAATCAGTCCCCAGTACCAAACAAACAAAAATATTCAGGATGCAATACTGCACCAGTACTGTAATGCAGTATCTGATGCCACCACCCAGAGTTCATGCAGATTCTGCAAGTTAAGGACACAGTCTCCAACAGGACTGTCCCCGCTTCAGATTCAAGCCTCAAGCTTGGGCATATTCAGGCCACCTGCCCTTCTGATCAACTGGCTATAAATTCAGAGGTTTTCACAGTTCCCTCAGATTTGATAATTCACCAGGATGGTCCACAGCACTCAGGAAAGTTGCCATTACAGTTTTATCATTCAGGGTGCAAATCAGGGCTGGCCTAGTGAAGAGACCGTGGGGTAGTCTCAGAGGGTCCTCAGTACAGAGCGTCCATGCTCTCCCCATGCAGGCAGGCCACGCCACCCTTCAGTCACATTCCTGTGTTTGCTTTTCCAACCAGGAAACTCCACTCATTTTTGATGTCCAGTCTTTTTTTGTGTGTCTGTGTGGCACTGGGGATTGAACCCAGGGGCATTCTACCTCTGAGCTACACCCCCAGCCCTATTTTATTTTTATTTTGAAACAGGGTCTCACTAGGTTGATGAGAGTCTCACTATTTGCTCAGGTTGTCCTGAAACCTGCAGTCTTCCTGTCTCAGCCTTCCATGTACTGTGATTATAAGCGTGCACCATCACGCCCAGGTCACCCCCAGTCCTTTTTATTTTTCTGTTTTGAAACAGGGTCTCGCTAGAGTGCTGAGAGTCTTGCTAAATTGCTGAGGCTGGCCACAAACCTGTGGTCCTCCTGTCTCAGCCTTCCACATACTGGGATTACAGGCATGCATCACCACACCTGGTGTGTACAGAAATTTTATTGGGGCTTCGTTATGTAGGTTTGGTTGATTCAGTCATTTTCCACATGGTGGAATTCAATATCCAGTCCCCCTTTCCTTCCTAGAGGCCAGGAAGTTGGTCTGATGACAGGTGACTTAAAGTCCCAGCTCTCATCACATGGTTGATCTTCTGACCTGGCTTGTCCTCATCCTGAGTTATGTTAATGGCATTAGCCGCGTGGTCCCACCATGAGTCACCACATTATCATAAGCTATTAGGTCCACTCCCATCCCTTGAAAGAGAACAGGGGTTTAAAGGTTCCCTCCCAGGAACAGTGGACAAAGATCAGACAAATTCTTCATAACACAGGATCAGCCGGGCGTGGTGGCGCATGCTTGTAATCCAGGTACTTGGGAGGCTGAGACAGGAGGATTGCAGGTTCACGGCCAGCCTCAGCTACTTAGTGAGGTCCTCCACAACTTACTGAGACCCTGTTTCAAAATAAAGAATTAAAATAGGGTTGGGGGTATAGCTCGGAGGTAGAATGCCCTGGATTCAATCCCTAGTACTGCAAAAAAATAAAATATAGCACAGGATGACACATCCAGTGTGTGGTAGGGCCAGCATTGAATCTAGTTCTAATTCTAAAGCCCTACTCTATCCTCTCCTCCACTTTTACTATTAAAGCCCTTAGGTAAGTGGTTTATTTAAGGTCACAGAAATAGTTATTGACAGCAGGGCCTGGCCCCTAGTACTGACGACTGATGTGTTCCCCTTCCACAGTACAATTTTATTTTTTCACATTAGGACATATTTGACTTGTTCCTCTAAGTTTTGCAGCTTGTGTTGCAAAATCTAGCTCTCTAGCCAGGATGTTTCAGTTGTCAGTATTTGTTGTCATTTAGTTGTATTATATTCATATATTAAAAAGTCAAGCTGGGCATGGTGGCGCATGCCTGTAATCTGAGTGTTTGGGAGGCTTAGACAGGAGGATCTCAGGTTCAAGGCCAGCCTCAGCAACTTAACGAGGCCCTCAGCAACTTAGTAAGACCTCGTTTCAAAATAAAAAAATAAAACAGGGCATGAGGTGTAGATCAGAGGCAGAATGCCCGTGAGTTCAATTCCTGTTACCACAAAAGAAAAAAAGTGAAAAAATCCAATCAATGTTTCCAACATTTAAGAAGGTTATAAGTCCAATATCACTTCTACTCTGCATGGTGCTGTCTTTCTGATACTTTATATACCACTCTTCTTCTAGGTACCATCCACTGTATTTTCCATGCAACTGGGCACCACTACACCTGGAAAAAAGTTACTACAACTGTGCACAACATTATCGTGGGCAAGTTGTGGATAGATCAGGTAAGCAAAGGTGCCCGAAGTGCTTCTGAAGTGCAGAAGAATACCTCTTAGGGACATCGCTGCAGCATCAGCACACGGGAACTGGTCCTAGGACCTTGTTGTTTCTGGCTCATCGGTTTCTCCTGAGGAATTTCTCTCGGGCATAACCCCACCTCCACCTCCCCAGCCTTCTATACCATGACTTCTTATTCATAAATGACCAAATTATAACAGTCATCAATGACTACCAGGACTGTCGGGCACTGTGAAAGATACCAGAAAACAATAAAAAGGGCCCCACTTTTAATTGTTTCACTATTCATGAAACATTTATTGCAGAGCAGAATGCTAGGTACTGGGGTTACAAAGTTAGATGAGCTGTCCCTCCAGGAGTTAGTGCATCATTGAACACATATGACAGATGTGTAGGTTGAAAAGTATGTAACAAAATATCCCAGTACAGAGGTGTGCTAAGATGATAAATATCTAAGGAATTGTTAGTTTGCTCTTAGGACAATGGTTGCAGTAAATTCACAAAAATACTATCTTCTGAGCAGTCAGGAAGGGCTTCATGGTAGATATGGGAATTAAGCTGAGTCTTAAAGAGTGATTTGGGATTCAGAAGATAGAAAGGAGGGAAAATTTAAATGAATATAGTGGCCAGGTGTGGTGGTGCATGCCGGTATTCCTAGTACTTAGGAGGCTGAGACAGACAGGAGGATTGCATGTTCATGGACAGCCTCAGCAACTTAGAGAACCCCTGTTTCAAAATAAAAAATAAAATAGGACTGGTGGGATGGCTCAGAGGTAGAATGCCCCTGGGTTCCATCCCCAGTACCACATAAAAATAAGTATACAGATGAATATAGTGTCAAAACCCTGCCATATGTAATCTTGAAATTGTGAGTAGAGTACTTTGATTTAAGCTGAAGAGCTCATGAAAGGTACTAGTGAGGGACTGGTTGGAAAAGTAAATTATTATGTGAGTTTCAGTATATGTGCTAAAGGTCAAATCATACCACCTAACTTAAAACATACAACAAAACAAACCGTCATTTGGTCTTGATCCCAACCTGGAGTACCAAGGTTACAAAGGATTCCATAGTATCCCTAAGGTTGTCAGACCTGAATCTTATCAAGGGAGTGCTAGAATCTAAGACTGAAGAATAGAAAGGGCTGGGGGTGCAACTTAGTGGTCTAGTTCTTTCTTAGCATGCACGAGGCCTTGGGTTTGATCCCTGACAACACACCAAAAAAAAAAAAAAAATAGAAGTATGGGGTTGGGCAGATATTCAGGTCATCCAGTCTTTATAAAACTAATCCATGATTCTTTTCATTTTGCAGTCTGGTGAAATTGATATTATAAATCACAAGACAGGAGACAAGTGTAATCTTAAATTTGTTCCTTATAGCTACTTTTCTCGGGATGTAGCAAGAAAGGTAAGGGAAGTTGAAATTTAATTTTTTTTGCTTAGCTTATATCCCTTAGAAAGTCTAGCCCTTTGGGGCTGGGGTGTATATGTATATATGTGCATATGTGTGTACACACACACACACACATACTCACAGATAGATAGATATCTTAAATACAGTGATTCAAAAAAAGTAGAGATAAAGGAGAAAGTCAGCAAGAAAGGGGACTATATATTGCATTACTGAACCAACTTCTTCTCTTAGACAAGTGAGGAAGTAAAAGTCAAGAGGAACGAGAAACTAAAAAATGGGAAGACAAAGGAGGGATGAGTAAAAGAAGGTGTGGACAAGTCGACTCCTGTGCAGTCAAGGGAGAGTTGTGGGTTCCCACCATGGTGGAATGTGCCATGAGTATCCATGGGGGTGTGAAGAATAGCTGGGGAGCCGGGCGTGGTGGCGCACCCTTGTGATCCCAGTACTTGGGAGGCCGAGACAGGAGGATCACAGGTTCGAGGACAGCCTCAGCAAGTCATGAGACTCATCAACCTAGTAAGACCCTGTTTCAAAATAAAAATAAAATAGGGCTGGGGTGTAGCTCAGAGGTAGAATGCCCCTGGGTTCAGTCCCCAGCGCCACAAAAAGGAAAAAAGAATAGCTGGGGACTTAAATCTATTTGTGGGTCTCTGCGATTTCTGGAGAGAAGAAAATATAATCCTGTTTTTCCTACCTATATCATTGCATTGAAAATTCCTATACAACAAAGAGTGATAATTAAACTCCAAAGTCATAGCTCAGTTATTTCAAGTGTTTCAAAAAGAATACAAGCTGGGCATGGTAGTGCATGCCTGTCATCCCAATACTTGGGAGGCTGAGACAGGAGGATCGCAGGTCTGAGGCCAGCTTCGGCAACTTAGGGAGACCCTGTTTCAAAACAAAAAATAAAATAGGTCTGGGGGTGTAGTTTGAAGGTAGAATGCCCCTGAGTTCAATCCTCAGCATTAAAAAAAAAAAAAAACAAGAAGAGTACAAGAAGCTGATTACAGGCCGGGCGTGGTGGCGCACGCTTGTAATCCCAGTACTTTGGGAGGTGGAGACCGGAGGATCCGGGTTCACGGCCAGCCTCAGCTATTTAGTGAGGCCCTCCGCAACTTTGTGAGACACCCGGTTTCAAAATAAAGTATAAAAAATAGGGCTGGGGGTGTAGCTCAGAGGTAGAACGCCCCTGGGTTCAATCCCCAGTACCGCAAAAAAAAAAAAAAAAAAAGCTGATTACAGTGGTGCACACCTGTAATCCCAGTACTTGAGAGGCTGAGACAGAAGGATCTCCAGTTTGAGGGCTCAAGGTGTAGCCTGGAGGTAGAGTGCTTATGGGCCTAATCCCCAGTACCCCCCCACCACACACACAGGAATACAACAAAATGATTTGGATGGCTCCATGGTGCTTGTCGTCCCAGCATGTAGCCAGCGTCTACCCTGGGACCTTCGCTTCTGGATTGGGCAGGTGACCCACCCTGCAGTGAATACCCTGCTCCAAAGCCTTGCTCTCCACCCTGCAGGTGACAGGAGAAGTGGCAGATCCATCAGGAAGAGTTCACTTTGCCCTTCTGGGGACTTGGGATGAGAAAATGGATTGCTTCAAAGTGCAGCCAGCCACTGGGGAAAATGGGGGTGATGCTCGACAGAGAGGCCACGAAGCAGAGGACAGCAGGGTCCTGCTCTGGAAGAGGAATCCTTTACCGTGAGTATCAGCGTGCACGCCGCTGGACGCCGCTCTGGCTTGCAGTAGTGAAGGCATTTCTTCCGCTCGATGATGTGTGGGGTCGAGCCAGGGAGGTTGGGACCTTGGGCCAGATTACCAGAAGGTTGTCACTGTATGATCTGAGTTGTAGCCACAAACCACATTTGTCCTTTCTAAAGGTCCATCGGATTGTGATTTGGAAAGATAGCTGTCTATAACTTAGAGCAGAACTATTCAAAAGCAGCCAGAGGAGAAAGGTGCTTCCCGCCTGTTACTGCCTTAGCCTGAAGGCCCAGGAGCAACATAAAAGTCCCTGAGACAGTGTACAGGCTTTGGAAACAAGATGGAGGCCGCCGGTCTCCTGTCATCATCTGATACATTATCTCAGAGTAAGCCGCAATTGTCCAAGAAAGGTTAACAGGGAAGCAGAGGAATAGGAATGAGGAATTTTCATCTGTTCAGTGGAATGTTTCATTTTTCCTAATGAATATAGACCATTTCAGCTTAGAGCAGTATGGCCCCAGATAACTGTTGAAGTGAGTGATGCTTGGAAGGCAATGGGAGGGGTCCAGTTTGGCTCCCTTAATCAGGGGTACCTTTAGCCGGGCATGGTGGCGCACACTTGTAATCCCAGTTCTTGGGAGGCTGAGACAGGAGGATCTGGGTTCGCGGCCAGCCTCAGCTACTTAGGGAGGCTCTCTGCAACTTAGTGAGACCCTGTTTCAAAATAAAGAATAAAAAATAGGGCTGGGGGTGTAACTCAGAGGTAAGGATACCCCTGGGTTCAATCCCCAGCTCCGGGGGGGAAAAAATCAGGGGTACCTGACTTGGCTCTGAATTTTTCCCATTGGAGGAACAACCTCAGCGCTGTGGCTGGCAGTGCACCGCGCATGGCTCCTTACCTCGGGTCCGGGCTCTGCCATCACCTTGTCTTCTCGTCCCTTACTTTCAGGAAGAATGCAGAAAACATGTACTACTTTTCAGAGCTGGCTCTCACTCTCAATGCCTGGGAAGGCGGCACCGCGCCCACGGACAGCCGGTTACGGCCGGACCAGAGACTGATGGAAAATGGGCGCTGGGATGAAGCGAACGCCGAGAAGCAGCGCCTGGAGGAAAAACAAAGACTTTCCAGAAAGAAGAGAGAAGCGGAGGCTATGAAAGCCTCAGAAGATGGTAACGAGCTTGCCTTCTCCTCCGCCTTCTCGCTGCCTGGGTGGCGCCAGGTCTGATTTTGCTCTTCTTTCCCTTTTAGGCACACCATATGATCCCTATAAGGCGCTGTGGTTTGAGCGGAAGAAGGACCCTGTTACCAAGGAGTTAACCCATATTTATAGGGGTGAATATTGGGAGTGCAAAGAAAAACAGGACTGGAACTCATGCCCAGACATCTTCTGAAGCGGCAGGAACACAAAGGAAGAGGATCGAACGGAGAAGAGGACAGAAGATGTGCAGGAAAGCCGGCAGCCGTGACTCTTACCAAGTGCTTTCCTCAAGTTTGTCTGTCTTAACCAATCATTTTTTTTCCAAATCAATCACCAGAAGCAGACACCAGTGGTGGTGACTGGCTGGTTGCCTTAGCTGATTGATGCTGAAATCGACATCCCAGCTACCATGTTTGTGAGGGAGAGGGCTGGCGGCCGAGTTAGTGTTATTCCACATCCGCACAGTCGAGTCTTCTTGGCTCTTCCTTCTCCCTCTACCCCACGTAAGGTGATGTCACTCACCCTCCCCTTGTAGTATCCTGCTCAGCCAAGATCTGCGTAAAATTGTGATTTATGAGCATTTTGGTGCTGTTCAAAGCAAGAACTGATTTTTTTCAAGTTTCTTTAAAAAGAAACACATAAGACTTAACCAGCAGAGGCAGCGTGAGTGGCTCGGTGGAGCTTAAGTCTAACCTTATGAAACGTGTTCGCACACGGGGTCAGTTTAACGGGGCGTCCGTGCGAAAATAACTGAGGTATCGGAACACCCACAAGAGAGAGGATTCTGTAGGGCTGGGATATTCGGTTGCATTCTTGGAAGTGTCTATCTTCACTTACCTACAGCGCCCCTCTGCGCTTCTCCATCTGTGACAGCAGCTGGGGGCCGCTTTGGTGGTTGGTAGGAGAGTCGCGTTATCCTCAGAAGGGGTTTTACAGACTTCCTCAGGAGGAGAACTCTGAGAACACGGGCAGGAGGGAGAAGGACTGCCGGCCACTTCGACCTTCCCAGTTCCTCCTCACCCCGTCCTTCATTGCCTTTGTCTTCTCTCTCTTCTGGCACAGTTCGGGCCTGTGCTCCCGTCTGGAGCGAAATACGGCGTGTCCCCTTCTGATACACTTCAGAATTGGAGAAAAGTCACCCTGGAACAAACGTTTTTACCATCTCTCACGCCCCCTGGACTGGAGCCACCTCCGGAATAATGTGTTAAATATCTGTATATTATATATATGTAGAGAAAAATCTAATTTTTTGGTTTGATTTTCCTCCTTCCCTTTAAGAATCTTGTTTTTTGATATTGCTCGACTCCCTGGGCCTCTTGGACACGAGTCCGTGTGGACGGGCTCTCTCCACTCTCCAACTTTTAGGGGCAGATTCGAAACTCGAGCAGGATCACGTCTGGCAGTTACCGAACAGGGACTTTGTCCATGGATTGTGTCATGGGTGCCCACGGCTGTCTAAACTCTGCTCTTAATTAATTACCTGACTCTTGAAAATGAAATCCTAATCTCTTTCCTGCCTCTTTTCTTTCTTTTGTTAGGAAGAGTATGGGTAGACAGTCAGGAGGGTAATTTCTGGTTTACTTCTGCCTCTGTCCAGCATACAGGCTAAATCCCAAAAGGACCTTCTTCCTAGGAGTGGGGCTGAGAGCGCCATCATGGGCGGATCAGAGAGCTGCTCCTGCGGGCCCTGGCTTCCTTCCTCCTGTGTTTGTTCTGTGTTCCTTTCAGTTGTCTGTTCAGAATCTCCCCCGCGCAGCCCACCCGTGGTTGAGGATCACACACTGAGGTGCCTTCCTTGTACGCTTTTCCTTAGTGTTTTTGTTTTTGTTCCTTAACTGCTGAGCCTCAGCCAGTGTGGGTCCTGGGGGGAATATCATTCCAGAGGAAGCCATCCCTCAAGGGAAATTGGATTGTGCGGGGTAGATTACACTTGGAATCCTTCCCACCACCCCTCCCTTCCTGGCTGCGACAAAGCGTGAGGAGCGGCTGCTAGGGAGTGGACGGCCGGAGCACCCCTTTCCCAGCACAAGCAAGAGGCTGTGCCAAGGCTTCTTCCAAACAGGCCCCTAGAGGTGGGACCCGCACCCGGGGCTTTGGACAGAGCAGGAATCCCCTACTAAACCGAACTCTGCTCTACCCACCTTCTCCTCTACCATCGGCACTACATTTCTGTCTTGACCCCAGATTCCTGCTAATGGAAGCAGCTCAGAGTCCTTCACATGGAATAAAGTCACATCAAAACAAAACAAAACTCTATCTATTTTCAGTTTTTTTGCCTTACTGCTTTTTTTCCAAAAAAGAAACTACTAAATTAAATAAATTTTTTAAAAGCCACATTGTTTGTCTGATTCCCTTCTCCTCCTGCTAGTCAGGAGCTGGTGGTGGATGGGGAAAACTGGTCCAATGTGGTTTTTCTGCTTGGGAGTCTGGGAGCCCCTGAGCCCTGGTCTTTGTGAAAAGCTAAAAGAAAATAACCTGATATTTCAGCTATTCAATACTATTGTGGAGGGTCCATGAGCAGAAAAGTAGTTTCAACCCTCCAGTCCACTTCAATGTGATGTATTTATCAATATCTCACCTTTGTGTGTGTGCGTGGTGCTGGGGATTGCACCCAGGGGCATTCTACCTCTGAGCCACACCCCCAGCCCTTGTGTGTGTGTGTGTGTGTGTGTGTGTGTGTGTGTGTGTGTGTGCGCGCGATACTGAGGGTGGAACTCAGGGGCCTTCTTCCTCTGGGCTATACTGCCAGCCATATTTTATTTTTTATTTGGAAACAGGGTCTCACTAAGTTGCTGAGGCTGTCCTCAAACATGCAATCCTCCTGTCTCAACCTCCCAAGTACTGGGATTACAGGTGTGTGCCACTGTGCCCAGCAAAGCTGAGACAGGAGGATCGCAGGTTCGCAGCCAGCCTCAAGCTACTTCGTGAGGCCCTCCGCAACTTAGTTAGACCCTGTTTCAAAATAAAGAATAAAAAATAGTGCTGGGGGGTGTGACTCAGAGGTAGAATGCCCCTGGGTTCCATCCCCAGTTCTGGAAAAAAAAAAAAAAAGGCTGTCTTGCTAGGTTGATGAGAGTCTCACTACTTGCTAAGGTTGTCCTTGAACCTGTGATCCTTCTGTCTCAGGCTTCCAAGCACTGGAATTACAGGTGTGTGCCATCACACCCAGCTCTCAATATCCCATCTTGCCATAAAGGATTAATCATTAGTGTTATTGATTCTGGGTGTATTTTACCTCGAAAAATAAAAATTTCTTGATGAATTTAATATTCCTTCTCTATTTAGAGTCCTGGATTCTTAGCTGTTTCATGTACAGATTTAAATCCTGGTTGTGGACCCCGAGGGGTCTACCATGCTCAGTTATGATTCAAAATTATAAATTATTACACTTGTTAGGGATCTCTGATGTCTCACAAAAATGTTAAGCCTGAATATTTCCAGGGTCTCTTCTACCTTCAGTAAAATAACTAAGAACCAACCTGTAGTATATTTCTAAAAGGAGGTGTAGAAAAATCTTGGGGATTTTATTCACTAGAAATATATGCTTTTTTTTTTCTTTTGGTACTACAGATTGAACCCAGGGGCATTCTATCTCTGAGCTACACCCCCACATCTATTTTATTTTTATTTTGAGACAGGGTCTCACTAAGTTGCTGAGGCTGGCCTCAAACCTGCAATCTCCCTATCTCAGCTTCCCAAATCCTGGGATTACAGGTGTGCTCCACTACGCTGGGCTTAGATGTATACCTTGTAAAACGCTTCAGGTTGTATCAAAATTTAGAACTTGCTTGTAAAAGTTTATAAAGCTTTTGCCCAGTACTCTGCCCTGCCCAGTGGGAGCATGGCCCCCCCTTCCACAGCTCATCGAGTGAGCCCTAGGTAACTCTCCTGGCCTTTCCTCCCTCCTATCTTTGCACCTGCCCTTTCTTTGGTTCATGTTCATCCTTCAGGGGAAGGAGGCAGGAGGGCAAGAAACTTAAAAGCTGAGAATATTCTATAAATAGCCTTGCAGAGGTCACGTCCTCTGAGCCTCACCAGGTAACTTTAGAGGCGACTAAAAAGAACTGGTTGGTCCTGGTGTCATGGGAAGACAGGATGACTTCTTGTGGGTTCTTGGCTCCAGTGTAGAAAAGAATTTCAGCACATGCCAGCCAGAGATAAAAGGCATAGGTTTAATTTAATTTAAGAAAGGTGGGGACACAGGCTTAGGGAAGGCACGGGCCGTCTCAAGGGTATGAGAGGTGCAGCAGAGAGGGGGCTCAGAGGGGTGCAAAGTCTCGGATCCTTACAGTCTTTTCTTATATGCCCCCTGCAGAAAGGGGGGTGGCCAGGCCCATGGTGGGAAGTGGGGGGCCATGGGATGGCAGTCTCCTCTTTGAAGCTCCAAGCTAGACAAAAGGTGTTGAGATAGGACTGTCAGGGACCCCAGAGGCTTGGAGACTTGGAGACATGAAGTTGGTGGCCAGCAGGTGTAAAGCTTTTTAACAACAGGTGTGACTTTTTGGAGTTCTGGTGGAAGGTGAAGTTCTTTCTCTGGAATCTAATAGTCTCAGGATTTTAGATGTGAAACATGCCCATTGTTTGGCTCTTCAGGCAAGTCCTGGGCAAGCCCTGCAGAAGCTAAGGGCTTTAGATTTTTTAAAATTGTCCTTTTTTCCCAATTTGTCTTCTTTCTGCCTAATATTTTATTTCTTCTATTCTACCTCATCACTGGGATATGGCTAGGAATGTTTTCATTCACTCATTCATTCGTTCCACACTGACCCCAGCCAATGATGTAACATAGATTTAGGCTATAAATGGCAAGAAAGAGCTTAGTAAACAGACAATAGCAATCTAGTTTGGTGAGTGGTGTGAAAGTACTGTGGGAGGGCAGCTAGCCGTAGGGAGTGGGGAGAGATGTCAGAGCTGGAATGTGTGTGTGTGTGTGTGTGTGTGTGTGTGTGTGTGTGCACGCGCGCGCGTTATTGGGGATGAAACCCAAGCGCGTTCTACCTCTGAGTCACACCCACAGCCCTAGTTTTAATTTAATTTTATTTTAAATTTGAAACAGGGTCTCAGTAAGTTAGTGAGGGCCTCGCTAAATTGCTGAGGCTGGCCTTGAACCTGTGATCCTCCTGACTCAGCCTCCCAAGTACTAAGATTACAGACATGCACCCCCAGGTCCAGGTCCACGTCAGAGCCTCTAACACTAGGAGAGTGCGAGTGGAGAGCTGTGGGTTATACAGGGGCTAGGGGAAGGGCAATGTAAAAAATGCTGCATGGGCAGAAGCGAAGAGCAAGGACAAAGAGCACCCTGAATGCGGTTGACTGCACGGATGGCTAGAGTGTAGGGCTGAGGAGAGAACACAGATACGGTGCTAGGGCACAGGAAGGCCCCCGCTGTCGGAGGCTTTAGATACCATAGAAAGAAACCCTAGTAGACGGGCCTGGTGGTGCACGCCTGTAATCCCAGTACTTGGGAGGTAGCGACAGTAGGATTGCAGGTTTGAGACCAGTCTCAGCAACTTAGTGAGACTCTCAGCAACCTAGCAAGACTCTGCTTCAAAACAAAAATAAAAAATAAAATAAAATAGGGCTGGGGGTGTAGTTCAGAAGTAGAGCGCCCCAGGGTTCAATCCCCAATACCAAAAGAAGGAAAGAAGAAAGAAACCTTAGTTTTTGGGGTTTTTTTTTCCCGGTACTGGGGATTGAACCCAGGGGCATTCTACCTCGGAGCTACACCCCCAGCCCGATTTTTTTATTCTTTTTTTTTTTTTTTTTTTTTTTT
>PVJS01010856.1:0-10247 GCA_004027185.1 Glis glis
CCAACATTTGTTGTTGTTTGACTTCTTAATGCTTGCCATTCTAATTGGGGTCAGATGAAATCTTAGAGTAGTTTTGATTTGCATCTCCCTGATTGCTAATGATGTTGAACATTTTTTCATGTATCTATTGGCCATTTGTATCTCTTCTTTTGTGAAGTGTCTATTCATTTCAGTTGCCCACTTCTTGATCGGATTGTTTATTTTCTTAGTGTAAAGTCTTTTAAGTTCTTTGTATATCCTAGATATTAGACCTCTGTCAGAGGGATAGCTTGCAAATATCTTCTCCCATTCCGTAGGCTTTCTCTTTAGGCTCTTGATGGTTTCCTTTGATGAGCAGAAGCTTTGTAGTTTAATGCTATCCCACTTATTACTTCTTGTTTTAATTTCCTGTGCTTTGGAGGTCTTGTTGAGAAAGTTTCTACCTGTGCCTATATGTTGGAGTGTTGAACCTATGCCTTCTTCTAATAATTTCACAGACTCTGGTCTAACTTCCAGGTCTTTAATCCATCTCGAGATGACTCCTGTGCAGGGTAAGAGATAAGGATTTAGTCCCATTTTTCTACAGGTAGATAACCAGTTTTCCCAGCACCATTTGTTGAAAAGACTGTCCTTCCTCCCATGAATGCGTTTAGCACCTTTGTCAAAAATCAATTGACTATAAGTTTGTGAACTTGTTTCTGTATCTTCTATTCTGTTCCACTGGTCTATGTGTCTGTTTTTGTGCCAGTACCATACTGTTTTTATTACTATAGCTCTATAGTACAATTTGAAATCAGGAATTGATTTTTTAAAAGTATACTTTTATTGTTGCATTGTAACCATACATCATACAGAAGTTTAGTGTGATAGAAACACAGAGCAGCCAGTGCATTGCCCTCTGGAGCCCATGCCACTCTCTCCCCCTCCCAGTTCATAATATTGAAATTGGTATTGTTAGCTTCACAAGTGTACACAGGATTGTTTGAACTGTTTGCTTCATCATGTATCCCCTTTCCCCTCCCTCCCTCCCAAATTCCCTTCTACTATTCTCCTTGTATCTCTCCTCACTCATCTGAAATCTTTTTTTGTTTTGTTTTGTTTCCAATCTCTCTCTAGTTTTCACATATGTGAGCAAACACATGACTCTTCACTTTCTGGGACTGGCAAAAAAAATGACATTTGAGCAAAGATGTGTAGGTTGTTAAGGAGAAAGCTATCTGTGTATCTGAGAGAAAGCAGAACTAGCAATGGAAATAAGGGAAAGTGGTGTATACAGCCAGGAGCTTAGAGGAATTTCGTAATAGTATAGGATGTATGGTGCACTGTGGAAGGAAACACATCTAACTGAGTCACAATCTCTCAGAATGTGAAAAAGAGGATGTTGGGGATATAAAAGGAGGAATCTCAGAAAAACCCTATGTAAACCCCGAATTTGACCAGATAAATGCAGGCAGTGGGGCAGGTGGCCAAAACAAACAAATTCAGTGCAACAGGGGTTCCTTACAGGCTAAAGCAAATCAACAAACTGTGTGGTATGGCATCCTTCCAAAGCAGATGTCCCCCATAGGCAAGCAACACAAAACAAAGTCATGGAGGAAAGGAGCCGACCCTAGGATGAATTTTCTTTTTCCAGTGCAGGTGGCCAGAGACAGAAATCTAAGGCTCTAAATCCATTGAAATAAGCAATAGAGGAAAATTACTTTTTAAAAATAATAGGGATTTGCTTATTGAGGGCAATGGTTTTCTTTTGACCATGCCTCCCTCCCAAGAGTAACTAGAAAAGCTGTTCATGATATTTACATCCAAATTTTATTTTAGTTCTTATTTTTTATACATTTATTGGTGAATTATAGTTTCACATCATAATGTAGTTCATAGTGATAGTGATATACATGGTGAGCACTTGGTGAGCTGTCCCTGGCTCCCTCCCCACTCCGTACACAAACTTCAAAAATAAAAACCTTTTGGAAGCCTGGCATGGTGGTGTACACCTACAATCCCAGTACTTGGGAGGCTGAGACAGGAGGATCACAGGTTTGAGGCCAGCCTCAGCAATTTAGAGAGGCCCTCAGCAACTGAGAACTTATTTAAAAAAATATATATATATATATATGGTTGGCGGTGTAGCTCATAGGTAGAATGTCCCTGGTTTCAATCCCCAGTACCACAAAAACAAAACAAAACCTGTTGGAAGTCATCAACAAGAAGCTCCCAAGTCATGTAGGTCAGAAAGGGGAAAAGGTTGCTGAGAGAAAGGATGCTCATTAGAGATGTCTAATATTATGCACTCCCCCTCCCCTCATGGCAATTTTTGAGTAGCTAAATAAACTGCAAAGCTGATCCAAAAGTGGTAGCTAAGAGACTGAGAAGCTTAGCATTAATATTAGAAACTACATGGGGTTGGCAAGACAAAAATTGGAGTCCAGGACCCACAAAGGAGGATGTGGACTGGTAAATACCCTTGGCATCCAGTTAGGACATTTGAAAAATTATACTGGAAGAGTAAGGATAACCTGGAAATGGAACAGTCCTACTGAAAACTGCAAAATCACCTTTCAACCAGGTCAAAACTATTCTGGATTAAGGTAGTGGTCTTTCTTACTCTATCAACCAGAAATTCCTCTGTCAATAAAGATAATTGCAGCCAGAATTTCAGAATACCTCTGCACTTTTTCAACTACTATTATCTGATATTCAAAGAAAGATTAGCATGAGTCAATCAAAGCAAAACAAAAGTCAAAAGAAAATGGAAATATTTCCACAGGTGATCCAGATATCGACTTACAAACATGGATTTTAAGTGTAATTAAAATGTTTCACATATAAATGTTAAAATGCAAAATTCCACAAGAAATCTTATAAAAAAAGGGCTTACATAGAATTCTAAATATGAAAAATAGAATACTTGAATTTAAGTACTCAACTAATGAGTTTAACAGCAAAAAGTAGGATTAGAGTATTAGTTACTGATAGACCAATAGAAAATATCTAGACTGAAGGGCACAGAGAGGAAAAAAATATATAACAAACACACACATATAAGTGGAACAGCCATATAAGGCAGGTTGGGCAAGCTTTTCTTTTTAGGCTCTGTGGGCCATGTGGTCTCTGTCATGGTGACTCTACTCTGCAGTTGTAGAGCAAAAGCAACACCGACAATACAAAAACAAATGGGTGTGCTGTGTCCCCAGAACTTTGCTGTTTCCAGATCAGTTTACCAACTGAGTCCACACCATCTGTGATTGGTCTAAATTTTTTTAGCTGGCTTTCAAAAAAACTGATTTAGGGGTTTAGGTCACATTCTACCAAGAACTGAAGACACACTTAGGGAGTACAATACCAGTCTTTTGAGTCATGGTTTAATAAAGATATTATAGGGAGAGCAAGACTTGGTGAATGAAAAGTGTTGGGGATTAATTATATGGTTTAAAGTTTATAGTATTTAGGATTACATTCAACTGAAAGCTCTCAGAACTTCTACCTCTGAGACAGGATACTGAATAGTAATAGTCTTCACAGAAAAACTGAGGTAGAGCGATTGCCAGGGTAATTATGGTGAACTGATAACTATAAGGCAGCTCGTGTGTGTGTGTGTGTGTGTGTGTGTGTGTGTTACTGGGGATTGAACCCAGGGGCATTCTACCTTCAATATAACCCCCCAGCTCTATTTTATTTATTTTCTTTTTTATTTTGAAACAGGATCTAAGTTGCTGGGGTCTCACTAAATTGCTGAGACTGGCCTGGAACTTGTGATCTTCCTGTCTCAGGCTCTTAAGTACTGGAATTATGGTTGTGCACCACCATGCCTGGCTACTGTATACATGGTCAGACTTGAATGTTTTTTACAGCAAACGAATGCTCTGGTATAGAGGTTAGAGAATCAGGCATGGCCATATCAAGTAAATTTATAACCAAGAAGATTCAGAAAATTTATAAATCTCTCTAACCTAAGTGAAGCTGCTTTTAGATAACACAGACTGAATGTCCTTGTTAGGATAGAGATGCAAATAAAGACCTGGGAAACTAAAGGTAAAATAGGTCTAACCCAATGCCATCAAGTTGACATCTTGACAGCAAGTTAAGAGGAAATGGGTGTACAGATGTTGTCTACCTCCAAGCCTCGGTTCATGGGAACATAGTGGATCTGAGCTGGTGATGCTGCTACCTCATTTGCTAGATGCTGAGCAGAGTTGGTCGCCAAATGGTTATTTTTTAAAATTATATTTTTAGACCTAAACATGTTGGGAATAGTTTTAGTAACAAATCTGAGACTACATAGAACTTCTCTGGCTTCTTTATTATTGTTTAGGTTATGGCAAGAAGATGCATACTGTGGAAGACTGTACCATGAGGAAAATTTATTACCAAATACACGTTATTATTATTATTATTGTTGTTGTTGTTGTCGTTGTTGTAGAGGAGGTATCATGTATGGAGGGACTGCTGAAGTGATCTAAGTTCCCACTTGCTACAATCCCTTTGAATCTCGATGTCAACATATTTTCCCCATTAGAGTTATAATTTCCTCAATGACCCACTCTTCCTTCCATCCTTCCTTCCTTCCTTCCTCCCTTCCTTCCTTCCTTCCTCCCTCTCTCCCTCATTCCCTCCCTCCTTTCCTTCCTTCCTCCCTTCCTCCCTTCTTCCCTTCCTTCGGTACAACTTAATTCATCCCAAACTCCTTGAGTGTGGATTCTATCACTGTGGGTAAATCTGGTGGAAGAGATTCATCAAGGTCAACAGTTTCTTCTGTTTCTCTATTGCTGAATAACAAACACATACACCGTGGCATAAACCATATTTGTTTTGCTTATAAGTCTGTCGTTTAAGCCTGGCTTGATGGGGGGTGCTTACCTACTGGTTAACTGTGTAATGAAGCCTGGGAGCTGGACTTACCTGGAGGCTGACTTGCATATCTGGCAGTTAATGCCAGGTTAAGCTGGGACCCCTTCTCGGCCTGTGAAAAGAATATCCAGTTCCAAAAGTCACCCACGATCATTTTGGAGGGTGTTGGGAGATGATCTCCAGGTGTCTCTTTTGCTTCTGTACATTTTGTGAGTGGTGGCGCTGATGGCCTTTGGTCCAAGCTATCTTTTCAAGGATGCTTATATAATTTAAAAAATGGAAAGACATAGTGCACCCTCTAGAGAAATGTGTCGTCATGCTTACTACCCAATATAAATAACAGCAAAATAAAACATAATGACTCCCTTTAAAGGGAAAGAAGTCATGCTCACTGCTCTTTATAAAATATTTTGGTTCCCAAGCTCAGATTTCTCTCCCATGTGTGTAACTGTCACCTCGTCCTGTTTGTGCTTCCCTGGGGGGAATCAGAACCCAGCAAATTAGGGGACCAGAAAATGCCAATACTCTGGCTATTGCTATTGTTGTGAGTAATAGAGTTCTTTTCTGACCCAGGAATCTCATTTCTTCTGCAAGCATTCATAAAACTGTGATAGGCTAACTCATTAGCTTCAAAGTAGAGTAAGTTATAAGACCTGTAATAGTTTTTCACACTAAGATTGCTCTTTGTTCAAGGGGAGCAATTGAACTCTCTCTTTTGATGGGAGGGGTGTCAAAAATTTGAAAAATGTCTTCAAATCACACCGCGGTCCACACCTGAGAATGCTGGTGCTTAACCTCTTACAGATGGTGCTAGACCAATGCATACTAAGAGGAATAACTATACAGAGGCAGGCCAAGAAAGGGAAGGAGAGGAAATTCATGGTAGACAAAGCTCAGGGAGGAGTCAGAAGAGTTCATACAATTTGGGTGGAGAGTGTGAATTAGTTCGGGGGAAGATATTTGTGTAAAAAGTTGTGATGAATTCAGAGTTTGAGAGACTAATTTTTACCTTGTACCTAGTGCATGAAAAAGAGAAATGGAATATCTAGCCTTTCATCCCTGAAAAAGTAGCTGGGACTCAAAGCAATCAGTATCTCTATTCACAAGACATTTGAGAAGTTATATGGGCCATACATGTCCATATTTTTTGATCAGCTAAAGTTAACCTCTTTATGGTCTAAAATAAGGACAAAGTGAACCATTAGAAAAGCATTCTAAGTGATAGTATGGTGTGCTTTTTAAAGCAGAGAATTCTGAATGAATTCACTTTCCCACTGATGACTCTATCTTGATTATGACTGTTAATTGCTTTGCTTGGTTTTCTAGTTAGTCTTTCAGGACAGGTTGTTACCTGTCATTTCTGATGTCAGCATGCATGCTTCTCCAAGGTTCCTCTCTTTCAAGTAACAGCTTTCCAAGAAACAAGACAACACTTAGCACATTTAAATGTATTACACCTTTTAAAGCGCATTGACACAGACACACATTAGTTCTTTGACTTCCCATGAAATGTTCTGGGCAGGAAAAAACTTATTATTTTCATTGTACAGGGAAGAGAATCAGTGAATGGTTTGTCTAAAATTTGGTGACCAGTGAATACAAGAACCAAACTTAGAACATGTAAATCTTTTGGTAATAAAGTACCCGTGGAGACGTGGGGTGAGTCTCCCCCTTGACTTCCCTCTTCCTCCTCCCACTAATCTTCTCTCCTTTGTTTTTCTTAGTTTGTTTTCCTGGGAATGGGGAGGTTCTTGTGCTCTTTGCTAACCTAAATATACTGATTGCTTTATTTGAGCTACCTTGGTATATTGCTTTGTTTTTACCACTTATGTATTAAGTAAATCAACCTGCTTACCAGGCTCTCCAAGGCTAAAATGTGAAGGAAAAAAATGGCTTAATGGGACATTTGACCATAAGGCTGGTCACTTTGGGCCACTGCCAAAAGGCCTAGTGAGTTCACACAATGTTCAGGCAGCCCTCCCCATAAAAGAGAGAAGGACCCAGGCATCTCTCTGAGGTCTTACCTGTGAAGTGGATGTACTTCCTGGGACCCGTCTTTCTGGCTGAAACTCCAAAGAAGCTGCTGCTGGGACCTCCCAGCTCTATTTTAGATGTTCCAGGCCCCCAGTCTGGTATTATATACAATTTTCTATTTCTTGATATTGCATTATTCTGAGCTTTTAATTTATATTTTTAATACCTGTTAATATGATCTCAGATACAGGAATATTCCCTGGGATGAGTTACTTTAATATTATGGACTTCATATTGAAGTGGGATTTTCTTGTGTTTTATTTTCTCACATTAAATTGTCTTGTACATTTTTTTCTTTTTTAGAAAAAAAATATATATATATATTTAAAAATTTTTTATTTGCCCATTTATTGAAAAAAGTATTGTCATGATCCCATTATCCATGATGGTGGAAAACTCCAGATGCATTTATAAGTTCTGATTTTGGACCAGGACCCTGAAAAGCTGGGAGGATGCATCTGCAAAATTCAAAACTAGAGAAGTATCATCAGAGAATAAGATTGAGCAAGAGAAATAAAATAAAAACAGAGGAATAAAAAAGAAAATACCTAAACACTTTATAATCAAAATAAATCTAAAATATCAATATTCTAAATTATCTAATGCTAAGAAGTTTTCAAGTCAACAAGCAGTTAATGAAATTATTTCAGATAAAATTAATGTTATTAAATAGTTTTTTTTTTTTTTGTGGTACCGGGGATTGAACCCAGGGGCTTTCTACCTCCGCGCTACACCCCTGGCACTATTTTTTTATACTTTATTTTGAAACCGGGTCTCACAAAGTTGCGGAGGGCCTCACTAGGTAGAGAGAGAGAGCACTGAGGCTGGCCGCAAACCCAGATCCTCCGGTCTCCACCTCCCAAAGTACTGGGATTACAAGCCTGTGCCACCACGCCCAGCTATTAAATAGTTTTTAAATACCTTAAAATTAAGCCGGGCATGGTGGCACACGTTTGTAATCCCAGTACTTGGGAGGCTGAGACAGGAGGATTGCAGGTTCCCAGCCAGCCTCAGCAACTTAGTGAGGCCCTCCACAACTTAGTGAGAACCTGTTTCAAACTAAAAAATAAAATAGGGCTTGGGGTGTAACTCGGAGATAGGATGCCCCTAGGCTCAATCCCTAGTACCAAAATAAATAAATAAATACCTTAAAATTAATTTGTATTTGATATTTAAAGAGAAAAATAAAAATACAACTTCCTTTTCAGAAGAAGATCTGGATATTTTTTAAAAGAGAAAGCAGAAAGAAAGCAAGAATAAGTAGACACAAAGAATTATAAAAATGGGCTGAAGATGGAGATCAGGAGTAGAGTGCTTTCATAACATGCATGAGGCTAGGTTTGATCCCCAGCATCACACAAAAAAATGAATGAATAAATAAATAAATGAAAGAAGTATGGAAGCAATAGAAGAGATAAAGAGTCTGGATAAGTACAAAATGAAATAATGAATTAAATTAAATGGAAAAAACTTCAAAGGCATCTGAACTACAAGTACAATTTTTCTGATATTCAATAGACATAAAACTACATTTTAATAAATACAATCAGAACACATACAAAACAAGAAAAAGAAAGTAATTTCAAATATCATGCCTCTACTTTGAAATATTATGTGAAGCAATTAATATTCAGAATCACTATGATACTATCACTTTTGGTCATTCTACAAAGTTATTAGTAAAACTGTGACTCCCCTTAAACACTTTGAATGACATCAATATATATCAATGAAAATTTAAAGTTTTTATGGAAAAATTGGCTTAGATAAGTTTATCAGCTTATCTACTTAGTAACAGATTAGCAAAAATGTTCCTCACAAAGGATAATGTACATCTAAAATGTTTCTGTTTTAGTAGAGAGATCAGATTTACAGGAGGTCTCAGGCTGCTTGTTTTTAGTTTTCATCCAAAGACAAACGAATGACATTGTATTTTCAAACATCATCAGAAATTCTGCATTACTATCTGGATCCAACAATTTACAATGCAGAGTTATAATGAAGTTTAATTATCTTCTGATGAAAGAAATGGACTCTTGAGCCATTCTTTTTTCCTACTCATGAATTTATCTTGATTAAAAAAAATCAAAATGCTTTATCACATAGCCACAGTAAAATCATAAGAAAACATTAGATTAACTCAAATTGACGGATGTTCTACAAACTATCTGCCCTAATCAAAATTCAAAATTATTAGAGATATAAAATAAAAAAGACAAAACTGAAAAACAGTCACAGATCGGAGGAGACTAAAGAGATGTGATAACTAAATGCCACATGGTATCTTGGATTCAATCCTAGGACAGAAAAAGGAGATTGATGGAAAAACTAGCAAAATCCAAATAAAGCTTGGAATTAAAATTAAAATAAACATTTAAATCCAACAATGTTTGGTTACAACTTTTTGTTGATGTGTAGTTAGCAAAATGACAACATATTTCATTGCTGAGTGATAATAAATTATGAAACTTTTCATAGTAATCAGTAGAAACTTGTTTTTTACTTCAGTCTTTCCTGTGATTGAAAAGTGTTATGTTCCCTCTTTTGCATGGAAGTATTGAGATCATTAAACGTTTCTAATTATCACACATTAAGCATGGATGACTGTCCAATTCACGTGTTTGAAAATTGAGACCAAGTAGGTTTCTAATCTTTTGTAAACATTAGGAGATCCTGCTGTAGTTGTAACAATTTTGACAGAATGTTTCTCCTAAGAATGATTCCCCTGTAAAACTATCATCATTATCAAATATTATTATTTACATCCTTTACATATTCTATGTCATTATACACATGGATCTGTTGATAATGCCTCTCAAAAACTTTTGCACCTATGTATATAATAGGAGTAATTATAGATATATACACATATATATGTATTTATGTGTGCATATATATGTATGTATACATATATAATTAAAACACATAAAATAGGCAACTTAAATATACACTTCTAAATAACTTATTTGAAAAAGTCAAATCATACTGGTCATGAAAAAAACATTTAAAATTGAAAGTAAAATGACAACCTATAAAACATATTAATTATATTGAAAGCAGTCCTAACTAAACCAGTATAGCTTAAAATAAATGTTCTTAATTAAAAATGATTTAAAAATGATATTAGAATTTAAGTTACGCAGTTAGCAAAAGAATTATAGAGATAACACAAGCAACACAAAAGGAATAAAATAAAAATTAAAACTAATAGAGAAGGTAAAAATCAATTTAATAAACTAATGTTGGCATCACATTAAAAGACCAGTAATGGTGCCGGGCGTGGTGGCTCACGCTTGTAACCCAGTACTTTGGGAGGCGGAGACCGGAGGATCCAGGTTCACGGCCAGCCTCAGCTATCTCTCCCTCTCTCTCTCTCTCTATCCATGTCT
>PVJS01010856.1:10347-41783 GCA_004027185.1 Glis glis
TACTTAGTGAGGCCCTCCGCAACTTCGTGAAACCTGGTTTCAAAATAAAGTATAAAAAACAGGGCCGGGGGTGTAGCGTGGAGGTAGAACGCCCCTGGGTTCAATCCCCAGTACAGCAAAAAAAAAAAAAAAATTAAAAACACCAATAATGATTTGTTATTAAATCATAAAGACAGCTATATTAAGGGTTTTAAATTTTTGTTTTGTTCTTCCTATATGGAATTTCTGTGTAAAACAACAAGGAAAATATTCCTATTTCAGAAAAGTGTTTTTAATTATTTGAATTTTTTAATTTGAAGTAGCTCATTTTATAAGGTTAGGAATAACTAGAAACTAAAATCAGATGTAGATAGTACAAGATAAGAAATTTTTAGACCAATCTTGATTCTCAACAGATGCATATATCCTATATAAAACTCTAACCTAAAATGTATAAAGAGAAAGATGAATCATAAGCAACTAGGTTTTAACCCAGAAATGCAAGGAGAGTACAACAGTAGAAAATCACATAATATAGCACACAACATTGAGATGGTAAAAGGAAAGATCCAGAGGATAATCTCGGAGGATTATTGATATTCAGTAGTCATGTATGAGGGGGGAAAATCTAATCAAACTGGGACTAGAGACAACCTTGAGCAGAAAAAATAATAAACTATTAAAAATCTAAATCAGAAGCCAAAGTTAATGGTAAAATTTTAGGAGCATTTTTCTTAAAATGAAAAACCAAATAATGCTTCTATTCAACATTCTACTAGAAATTTTACCTGTTGAAATAGAATAATTTTAAAAATTATTAAAAGCATATGAATTAAAAAATTAAAATTAAATTAAACCCAAATACCCCACAATTATTGTGTGTGTGTGTGTGTGTGTGTGTGTTAGTGGGAATTGAATCCAGAGGCTTCTATCTCTGAACTATACCCTCAGCCCTATTTTATGCTTTATTTTGAAACAGGATCTTGCTAAGTTGCTGAGGCTGGCTTTGAACCTGTGATCTTCCTGTCTTAGCCTCCCAAGTACTGGGATTATAGGTGTGCACCACCACATTTGGCTTTACAACTATTATTTTGAAGATATGATTGTTTATGAGGAAAATGTAAAAGAATATATAGACAAATCAGTAGGACAAACAAAGTTCAAACTGATTTGCAGTTGGAGGTTGAACATACAAAATCAAGAGCGTACCTATATATCAGTAATAAATATTTGGAAATGACAAAAGAAATATATCCTATCTAATACAGCTAAAAAAAACTTATGATAAGTAGCAATTGATGTAAGAGAAGATGTGAAAAATATATAGAGAAATTTATAAAGCCTTATAAAGGTAAATTAACTGTAAACTAATGGGAGCATAATATATGTATTTTATGGTAAGAATTAAAAATACCTATAGGGTCGATCTGTCAGTCCCCACTTAACCTAACTCTAGTCCACTGAAAATAGTGTCTTTTGTGGGACTGCAGTCCAATAAAAGGGCTTTTCACTCAACCAGTAAAGCAGCTAACCAGCCCATCACTCACCAACTAGATTTCTCAGCTGTAGGAAGACATCAAATCCTCTGAGTAGCTCTGTTGGAGGACTTTCAACTGTGGAAAATGTAGACGCACCCCTGCTCCTCCCGCTTGATGGTGAGGTGAGGAGGACAATTGTAGTCACAGTACAGCTTTGTCCAGAGATGTTCTATCCCCAATCTTTCCTAAATGTCTGCAATGGAACACATTTATACATTTGATATGGGTGAGGCATTTAAAAGCTGTATAACCCCATTTGGGGATACAGATTTCTGAAATTATTACAGAAAGGCCTGTCTCAAAATTCACTTTGGAATCTGATATTTATTATACTGTATCTTAATGACATCACTGAAACTTCAAAAATTGCATCCTTATATCTTTGTATACTTAAGTTTATAGCTCACTATTTTTGCTTCTAATTATACACATTTTGGTTATCTATTGATGCACAAAAAACTTCACACTTGTACTATAAAATAGTAGTAATAATAACGTTATTTCCTATCCTTCATGGTACTGGGGGTTGACTGGCCTCAACATGGCATTTTATTTTTCTCAGGATATCTCCTGTGGTGGCTGAAATTGAAATCATTAGAAGTCTTCCTCACTCACAGGTCTGGTGCAAGACTCAAACAGCCTGAGGCTGGAACAACTGGAGGCTAGCGTAAGGGTAGCTCCTTGAGCATATTTCTCTACCTTTATGCAATCTCTGCACAAGGTCTCCCCATCATGAAGGTTTCAAGAGAGATGCACATCTTTCGTGGCAAATCATAGCTCCTAAGACGTAGGTCTCAATAGATACCAACAGATAGAATTTGTATCACCTTTTATGACCTAGCCTCAGAAGTCAGTGTTTCTGTTGTATTTCATTAGTCCTAAACCCAGACAGGTTCAAGTGGAGAGAACATAATTTCCACCTCTTGATCGAGGAGTGGCAATATTCTGGAATATTCTGGAATTGCGTATGGGAATGGAAGTATTGCATTAGTTGAGGTTTTCCAGAGAAACAGAATCAACAGGACACACACACACATACACACACACACACACACACACACACACAATATATTGGTTTACACAGTAATAGAGGCTAGCAAGTCCTAAGATCTGTAGTTAGCAAGTTGGAGACACAAGAAAGCTGATGGAGTAAGTTCTAGGTTGGGTCTGAAGTCCAGAGAACCAAGAGAACTAATGGTATTATTCCAGTACAAATGCAACCAGTCTTGAGACCCCAAAAGATCCAATGTTTGGGTTTGAGTTCAAAGGCAGGAAAAGACCAATGTCCTTGGTCTCAAAAGCCAGGCCACAGGAGTTCCCGTTTGCTCAGTCTTTTTGAGCTATTCACTTTCTCAGTTGATTGTATGAGGCCTGCCTACATTAGGAAGGGCAATCTGACTTATTCAACCAATTTTAGTGTTAAACTTATTCAAAAACACCCCTATAGCCATGCCCAGAAAAATGTTTGACAAGCCAGGCATGATGGTGCACACCTGTAATCCCAGTATTTGGGAGGATGTGAGAGAAGGATTGTCAATTTGAGGGCAGCTTCAGCAATTTGACAAGGTCCTCAACAACTTGGTGAGAACTCATTTCAAAATAAAAAATAAAATAAGGTTGAGGGGGTATAGTTCAGAGGTAGAACGCTGCTGAGTTAAATCCCCAACACCACATTAAAAAAATAGATTGACCAAATGTCTGAGCATCCCATGATGACCCAGACAAGTTGAAACACAAAATTAACCATAACAGTGTCTTTTTTAAAAACATAATGGCCATAACAATGCATATATGCAAAGTATGAATAAAGAGAGTATAGGTCAAATGTAAATACCCAATCTCTTCTCCACAAGAAAATGAAGAGACATTTTTCTAGGAATGGCAGAGAGACACATCTTTGCCACAGTCATACTTAAATTCCCATAGTTTATTCAATTTTTGTGCAGTATACTGGTTCCCTTTCCTGTGCCATGTGATCTCTCTTTCTTGTATCTGAATTTCTATGCCTTCCAGGCGTACTGCTGAACATTGTCTTCAGGTCTGTCCACCATTGCTCAGTGTTCAGATTTCAGCATAAAGCTTTCATCAATTACCTTTCTACAACTCTCACAGTTCTACTTGTCATTTGCATCGCACAAATATTTGCAACCCTAGAACTTAATGGAAGCTTGTTGCTGTTTCTGAGTTCTAAAAAATACCCATAGCAGTCTCCACTTGCCAGAAACTGCTGTTCTCCCCCACAATAGTTAAGAAAATGGGTTTGGATTTGCACAGTCTTGGCTGCAAACACTGGCTCTGCCACTTAAAATTTGCATCACTTTGGAAAATAAAATTAATTACTTGGAGCTTTAGTTTTCTCACCTAAATTATGTACTAGTTAAGACTTTGTAAATTTGTTGTGACAATGAAATATGATGATGAATATTAAATACGTAGCACCATGCTTGGTACAGAGTAAAACTTCAAGTACTATCAAATATGTTTGTTATTTTGATTTTTGGTGGTGGTGGTTGTTGTTGTTACTTATGTTTTTGTTGTACCAGCTCTGGAAGAGTGCTTACATAAACCACTTTAACTTTGGCAAGAACTGAATGGCCTCTGGCCAGCAGACTCGCTGCGCCCCACAGCATGCTTGACTCTGCAAGACTCCCTGGCATAAGTTCTAGCAAACAATTCCCTGGCCTGTGAAATAGGCCCAAGGTAACTCTTTAATGATTGTTTTTTTTCACATGATAGGAAAAAGAAAAGGAAATCACATTAACCAAATAGCACTAACCATACAATAAAACCTATATCTTCCTCCCTGCTAGGAACTTTATAATTGATAAATTAACTCACTTGAGATTCAGTTTCCTTATCTTTAAAATGAAAATAAGAGTAATGCAAACCTCATAGTGTTGCTCTAAGAATTAAATGATATAAGGGATGTAAAATTACAGTGCTGGAATAAATAATTACTGTAAATTGTGTAATATTATTAAGGTAGAATATTTAAACCTAAATATATGTAGTGGCTGCATTTGGGTTACAATATTTTCTTATGCTGTGGGAAAATTGAAAAGAAGTGAAATTCATTTGTCTAGTTTGAGGGAGTTTGAAGAACTACACAGAAGCGTAGGTAACTTTTTCAAGGTCACAATACTCTAAAACAGAGAACTCTGACTCAAAAGATGTCTGCATATGCTTTTGTCACTACACTGCATATTCTGTACATCATCTATAGGGTAATTAGCCATCATTGTAATATGAATTTTGCATAAGTCAGTGGAGACCAGCAGTTCAAAATCTATTAGTCCCAGGACTCTTTTATACTCTCAAAGATTATGGAGTATTTAGAGCTCAGGTTTCTAATATCATTCTCCCACACCATGGTGAAAGTATGTCAGAGACAGACAGAAGACAACTAAATGATCACCCACTAGCCAAAGCTGGAACAATTTAAGCAACAACATAAGCAAAGTAGTAGTAAGAGATCTAGCCTATAAAACAAATATCCATGAGTCATACTGATATGAATAGATAGAAGCAAAGAGATAAATCTGCTATGCATAAAGAAGAATTCCAAATAATTTATGTAGCTACTCCACCTTCAATGAGGATGGAGCCCTCAAGTGTGGGCTGAACATATTGACTTTCTTCCAACAGAGTATTTACTGTATTTAAAAGGGGGTGGTATGGGAGAGTAATTTTACATTAAAGAAACCTGACGGCCGGGCGTAGTAGTGCACGCTTGTAATCCCAGTACTTTGGGAGGCGGAGACCAGAGGATCCGGGTTCGCAGCCAGCCTCAGCTCTCTCTCTCTCTCTCTCTCTCTCTCTCTCTCTCTCCCTCTCTACTTAGTGAGGCCCTCCGCAACTTCGTGAGACCCGGTTTCAAAATAAAGTATAAAAAATAGGGCTGGGGGTGTAGCGCGGAGGTAGAACACCCCTGGGTTCAATCCCCGGTACCGCAAAAAAAAAAAAAGAAACCTGACAAACTTCTGTATTAGTCATCTTTTTCATCCCCATGACCAAAATACCTGACAAGAATAATTTAGAGGAAAAAAGATTTATTTGGCTCATGGTTTCAGAGGCTCAGTCCCTGGTTGGCTGATTCCAAGGCAGAAACATCGTGGTGGCAGGGCATGATGAGGGACAGTTGCCGAACTCCTGGTGGCTAGAAACAGAAAGGAGAGAGGAAGGAATCAGAGACAGATGTAGTCCCCAAAGCCTTGCCCCCAGTGACTTACCTCTTCTAGCCACACGCTACCTGCCTACGGTTACCACCTACTAAGTCCTTTTACATTATCAATCTGTCAGTGGATTTATTTACTGGTGAGATTAGAGCCCTGATTCAGTTGTTTGGCCTCTGAACATTTCTGCATTGCCAACACATGGGCTTTCCTGGGGGACATTCCATATCTGAACCATAAAAACTGCCTCATCCAGGTGACGAAGGTTAGCATCAAAAATGATAAATTATATTGATAGTGCATACCACTGATATGATGCAAAGAAGTGGAGTTTTTGTCTTTGTAGTTTTTGTCCCAAACCCACAGTCAAATCATGAGAAAAACCAGTGTAATCATGAGAAAACATCCGACAAATTTTAATAGAAGGTTCTCCTACAAAGTACATCACTAGCATTCTTCAAAACTTTCATGGTCCAAAAAACTAGGAAAGTGTAAGAAAATGCCACAGCCAAGAAGAGCCTAATGAGATGTGGATACCATATGTAATACTATATGTATATGGTGTCCTTGATGAAGTCCTGAAACACCTGAAACAGAATAAAAGCACATTGGACACAAACAAACAAACAAACAAACAAACAAAACCTAAGAAAATGGCCGTCACGGACTAGGAGAAGGCAGAGGAATGGAAACATTCCCCATGCCCAGGAATGGCGGTGAAGAAGCTAAAAAGAACCAGACATACTGGTTTGAACTGTACTTTTTAATTATTAAAAAAACTAAGAAAATCTGAATATAGTATGGACTTTAATAATAATGCATCAACATTGGTTCATTAATTGTGACAAATATAAGATGCTAAGACTAGGGGAAACTGGGTGTGTATTATATTTGAAAGGTTTTCTGATAAATTTTTTTTTTTTTTTGCGGTACCGGGGATTGGACCCAGAGGCGTTCTACCTCCGAACTACACCCCTGGCCCTATTTTTTATACTTTATTTTGAAACCAGGTCTCATGAAGTTGCGGAGGGCCTCACCAAGTAGAGAGAGAGAGAGAGACAGGGAGAGAGAGAGATAGAGAGAGCTGAGGCTGGCCACGAACCCGGATCCTCCGGTCTCCACCTCCCAAAGTACTGGGATTACAAGCGTGTGCCACCACGCCTGGCATTGATAAATGTATTTTTAAAAATGATTTTTACCAGAAAGTCCCAAAGGGAAGCTAGTATATTAAAAATCAGTTGTTGAAATAAACCAGAACTCTTAGATTCACACATACTAGCTGCCCAAAAAATTATTAGAAATTTGTAAAGCCAATAACATTTAACAACAGAAAAAATATTGAGAATCCTAAAGAACTTTTGTTTAGGTAACTATATATGTTGGTTCTACCTTCTTACAAATTAAAACTCAGAAAGTTTCAAAACACAAGAGCACACAAGCAAAAATTTCACTAGACATCAGAACTATATTGTCATTGCCTATCGTGTAGCATCTGGAAAACTCTACTGTCCACCCACAAGAGAATGAAAGTGAGAACAGGCAATGGACTTCAGGTCTTAGAGTAAAGCCTGGTTGATCAGGATGTGTTTTTCATTTTACAGATTGTTTAATTTGAACCATGAATATTTTGTTTTGGGGTTTGGGGTATTAATAGAAATGTTGCAATGATCCTCATTATACATCAATCCATACATGTAGATGCTTTTATTTTCGATAAATAGTTTTTCAAAGTGGATTGAATGCTGTAGTCTTTTTGTATTTTCAATGAGCGATGTGTGCATGTATGTTTCTATCACTGTGAAACTCATTAAGATGTATGACTGCAATGCACCAGTAAAAATAAATAAGTAAATACATTAATTAATTAAGAGATAAATTTTGCCAGTTTTGCAAATTTTAAGAATTTAAAATAAAATAAAATAAATAAGTAAATACATTAATTAATTAACAGATAAATTTTGCCAGTTTTGCAAATTTTAAGAATTTAAAATTGTAAGAATTCATTCTTTCCTCACTTTACAAAAATATTTCTTCATAATATTAACAACACTGAATCATAGAAATATTTTATCAATAATTTTTGGTAAGCTGGGCATGGTGGTACATGCTTGTAATCCCAGTACTTGGGAGGCTGAGACAAGAGGATCATGGGTTGGGGGCCAGCCTCAGCTACTTAGTGATGCCCTCTACAACTTAGTGAGACCCCGTTTCAAAATAAAGAATAAAAAATAGGGCTGGGGATATAGCTCAGAGGTAGAATGCCCCTGGGTTCAATCCCCGGTACCACAAAAAATATATATTATTATTATTATTATTATTATTAGTAGTAGTAGTAGTAGTAGTAAAGAAAGTAGTATCAAGAACATCTAGTACTTGGAGGTCTTCTAAGGTTATTATATAGAAACAAATATTACAAATTATATGTTAAATAACTAAAACTCCAACACAATTAAAATGTTAATTGAATTTGACAGGTGATGTTGATGTGCTAAAGCAAATAGAAGAAGTTGGAATTAATATTTAAGAAATGTAGCCTTAGGTCTATTTCTACATTTATTCAGTTTCCTTGTTTTTGTTTCAATTATACCAATATAGAGAATGAATGCCTATTCATGTTAGCATTCTTTACAAAATGGCATTAACAACTTCAAGACAAACTCTACACTTACCTAAAATTCTACCAGTAAATCATCAGCCAAAGCAAGTGTCATTGTAATATCACTTAATCACTCTTTAAAGCTCTTACAGGAAGACGAGGTTGTCATGTGACTCGCTGAAATCTGAGTTAAGTATTGCTAACTATTGTTTTCTTGGTTAGGGGTCACATTTTCTGATTCTTTTTCTCATCCTCAACAGAATATAAGCTCAATATGTATTTCTGTATCCACTCCTCTAACCCTATCCTTGGCCAAATAAATAGTTGAATATATTAATGTACAATGGAATCATTTCTGTAATCAGGTGCAGAACTACCTCCTTACTCACTGAGATTCTTAGAGGTAATATACTATGTAACAGGTATGATTAATGTCATGCCTTGGAATCAGGCTGGAAAAGAATTTCCAAGACAGGAGTAGAACTGCAGGTTTATTTAGGGGAAGGCACATTTAAAGAAATATGGACCTTTTTGCAAGAGGAGAAAAAGAGAAAGAAAGAGAAAGAGAAAGAGAAAGGGAAAGGGAAAGGGAGAAAGAGAGAGAGAGAGAGAGAGAGAGAGAGAGAGAATGGAAAGAGAAAGAGGAAGAGAAAGGGAAAGCGAAAGTGAGAGACAGCCCTCATGGCTTTTCCTTTTGTAGGAAACTTGTAAATTGTGAACAAATGGTGGACAGGTGAGGAATGAGCTTTTTTTGTTTGTTTGCTTTGTTTTGTTTTGTGGAACTAGGGATTGAACCCAGGGCTTCTACCTCTGAGCTACACCCCCAGCCTTATTTTATTTTGAAACAGAGTCTCACTAAGTTGCTGAGGCTGGTCTTGAACCTGTAATCCTCCTGTCTCAGCCTCCCAAGTACTGGAATTACAGGCTTGCTCCACCATACCCATCTAGGGGGTGAGCTTGATTTCTTTGATTATTGATCAGTGGATCAGTGTACACGCCTGGAGCAGGGGGCTGGGTTTCCAAAAGGCACCTTGGTCAGGGGAGTTTTGAGAGTCTCTCTGGGAGGGGCAGAGGCTGTCACTGTCCCTGCTCCCCCCATTGCAAGCTGGAAAAGTGTCCTGGGGGGATTATTGCTTCCCAGGGATATAGGTCCCAGCCAGCACCTAGGCTTGCCAGCACCTGGCTGAGCCCACTGTGGCAGGAGATGGGGTATGACCACGGAGTTTTAGATTTAAAGCTATTGCCCATTTGGTTCCTTATCTCATCTCCCCCACACTGTTCCTTTTTTCCCATGCCTAGTCAATGAACTACAGTATGTATAAAAAAAAGTCCATCTAATTCACTTTTGTGAACTGTGAAAATAATATTGATGATTTCAATGCCTACACAACAAATGTCTCTTGGCAAATGCAGTCTTAGATCAAAAAGACAAATGGGGAAACTGAAATTGCATAGCAATGTTCTGTTGTGAGATGATTCCTTAAATAACTGACAACTTATATTTTTATGATAACTGATATGAAAGCAAAACAAAAAATTCTTAAAAGATAATATATTTAGGAGTTTCCCAGAGGTCATTCAGATGACTTGAGAGACTCTAGTGTATGATGTATGTACATCATGTCATTTTGTGTTTGTTGAAGAATTGCTTTTCTCTTCCAGAAAATGTATAGATTCCAAATTCAGAAACAGTTGCTTTGGGTCTGTGTAGATGGTTTCTGAGATTAAATTAATTCCAGAAATTATGGGTGGTCAAACTCAAATGGAGATAGACAGTGGTGACTCCCAGAGTTCATAGTTGCACATAAAGGTCAAGGTCAAGTCAGCCTCATACACTTGCCTCTGGGAACCAGAATCCTAAAGGAAGATTTACAGACACAGGAAACAAAAGTAAGGGACTCCTGGAGAATATCTATACATTTTTTTATATCTGTGCAAATTAAGTTCTTGACCTGTGAAAGGTGGTTGAACTTGATAAGCCCTTGAGACCCATCCTCATTCTCTAGAGTTTATACTCAACCTTGAGTGTATCTACAAACTCTGAGAACTGCCGGTTGTCCAAACTTAAATTATTTTGCTACACATATTATATCAGTGATAAACGTCTTAAAATTATACCCAAGAACCTAGAGTTTCTTTATTATATATTCATTTATTTGAATGGCTCTAGAGAGTATATCACTTAGCAAATTAGTTCTTGTCATATAGAAGGTAACTTACTTTACATCTCTTTGACGCTCAAACTATACATTTTCCAATTTACAGTCCAGTGGATTTCAATGGAATTGTTTTTAATTTTCCCATATAGTCTGAAAAAATGTGAATGACCTTACTGAAATCTTTAAAACAGTATGTTTTCTGATTCCTGCAAGCTGGTTCTTATTTATAAAATATTCCAGGATCTCAATTTTATAGTACTTTACTCAAATATGCATTCTACACTTATTGTCATCAAACTAAATACAATCCTATAAGTCAATGGCCACTTACTAAATAGGGAACATGCATTCTACACTATTGTTGGACCGATGATGTAGACATATTCAACTCTCCGTTACCTTTTGTGCTGTAAATGGCTCTAGTGACATATTTTCCATGTCAAAAAATAATACATGATCTGAAGTGAATATTTGTATGTGTAAAGTTTATAAAGGAAAGTCTTGAAATAGGCTGAAATTTTGACAATTTCTAGGACATTTTAATGTTTCAAAAATAATAAAATGAAATGTTACATAAAGTTAAAGACTACATCTTGCTTGGATACCACTGTATCCCCAACATGTACGCATTGAAGGTCCCCAGTGTATTTCAACAGAATAAATTGATAAGTAAATGAATGAATGAATGGCCATGACAACAAGAGGAAAGATAGAGTACCAAGACTCAGGAAATACAAAGCTTCCAGGAAACCTCTCTGTAACACAGGGATGCAATTTTCATGGATAAGAAAGGCAAAATACTACCCTGTGACTAGCCAACTGTGAACAGGACCTGAGAAGTGGGAAAAGGCTCACAGATTTCCAGCCTCATTCAAAAATCTTTCGGGAGCACCTGCAGATCTGAAGCAGCTGTGGTGGCCCATCTGCCTGTCCAATCACAGAGCTCCAAGAGGACAGTGGTAAAATTGATAGCCGCGGCTAACTAGAGGTGAGAAAGAGGAAAGCGAAATAAACATAAAGACAATTTTTCTTTTGTCAAGAGAGATTTCACTCCTGTTTTTAGTTAGAACACCTTTAGAAAGAAATTTTGGAAGGTATGAAAAGGGGGTTATATGAAATTATTCTATTTTAGCATGTCTCTTTAAGTAACAAGGTCTACCTTTGGGTATTTGATAAGCATCAATATGATCTGTCATCCTCCAGCTTTCTCTTGTTTCTCTTGTCTCTGGCTAATGGGGAGCCAGACGATGAAAAGGAAGGAGGAGAGTGAGGTCAGAGTCTTTCTTGCCAGGGCTCCCTCTTCAAGGTCTCCTGAGCTGTTGGTATCCCTTGAACAGTGGCCCCTGTTCTGTGAAAGGTGATCTTCCCATACGATGCTGCCTTTCCAGTTTCAGGTCATTCCTTTCTGCTCCTAATGCCAAATTGTGGTTCTTCCTCACTTGACTTTTTATATAGAAACTTCCTAAAAACATTCCTAAACTAACTTATTTCAACTGGGAAGTGGGCTTTTGTTTCCTTATTGGTACCAGATTAATAGAGCAACACATACTTTTTTCTGACCCTGGGCAACTTCTGTTTTGACCTGTAAACTTCTACCTCACCTCCATTTCTTATTTCTAAGACAAGACAAAAAAAAAAGTCCTCACTGTTGAAATTCTCAACATAGGAGCTATTATTGAGACCACCCATTTCTTAGTTGACATTGGGATCAGAAAGGTTAAGTATGAACACTTCCAAGGTTGGGAAATACCTCACCTGCTGAGAGAGAGCCCACCTTCTTTCCTAAAGTATATATTTTGTTTTTTAATTGAACCAAAGTCTGATTCTTTGTACGTTTGAGATACTGTATTGCTTTTAGACCTAACCCTTCAAGACTATAGAGAATATGCATGCTGATTTCTCATTATCATCTTTTTAAATAAAATATACTTTTATTGGTGCATTGTAATCACGTAATGATGAATTACAGGAAAAAAAATCACATTTGTTGAGCACCCACTAATTCCATATGCTGTACTGGGACTTTGCTCTCCATGTACCAGGGAGCCTGGGGGCACTGCTGAGAAAACTCTGGTTAGGCAACAAGTGGGTGGCAGATCATAGATCTGATCACAGTGTTCTGTGCCTTGAAATCCTATCTTCCTTCCCTAAAGCCAGACTGTATCTCTTCAAATATCTGAAAATAGTGATCTTACCTCCTACCCATTTTTTCCCCTTTGTGTTAAAAAGAATCCAGCTGCTTATTCATTCCTTGTGTAACATCACTTTTAATTGCTTTCCCATTTGGCCATGATATGCTCAGTGTAGTCATCAACAACAACAACAAAAAATACTCCTGCTATTTCTTGGTGCTCCGAACTGAATGTAGTTCACCCCAGATCACCACCTGTTTTTTGTACATGCTCCCCTCTGAGCATTTTGCCTAGGGACACCTGTTCTCTAAACACGGATCACACTTTCAACCCACGTGTTAATGAAATCCTATAATTATTTCCTATATCAACCCTGACCCATAGTTTTGAGGTTAGGTTTTGAACCTGAACTCCAATGTGTTGTGTTTCTTGTTACCATTTCCTGAGTCAGTTCTAACCTGTCATTCTAGCCTCCTGAGTCCTACCTGCATCCTGAATCTATGTATGTTAACATCACAAAGCAAAGCAGCCTTCTTAGCATCTGAATGCATCATCAGAATCATACAAACAACAATATGATCATAGGGGCTTTGAAAGAAATGTATCATATAAGAACAGGTCCTTAAAATAGTACTAAAAACATATCCCTTTCCCCAAAATGTTACACTCATGGTACGTACTTATAAACTCATCCTATTTCCCTTAAGAATTCTCCCCTGGCCCAGAGAACTCTGATTCACTTCATGCAGCTCTGTGACATGAAGCCTATCATTTCCTATGTGACCATAGCTTCATCCCACACTAACGGCTTTTCTCATGGTGACAGTTATGAATTTCCTATCTACCCAGCATCATACCAAATATTTCAATGCTCTTTTTTAGCCTCTTCTCATTTGCAAATTTGATGGGCATTTCTTTTATAGCTTTATCCTGAATCAGGGCTAAATATCTTTGTCTAGTTATTTAAATCCTATGTCACTCCAGAAATATTTGAGAACTTAACCTTACAATAATATCTATTTGTAATAAGCATATAAAGTCAAGGCCCTACAAAGAAAAGGAAGCAATTAGAGTTTAGGTAATTACAGTCTGTGAATGTTACATTTGGTGCTAAGCATTCTGGCAGCAAGAGCAAACATGAGAATGATTCTAAATACTATAATTTCCAATATCTGCCACAAGAAAACACTCTAGTTCTTTAGGAGAAATAAACATTTTCTTCACACAGTGAAGCTTAATAAAAGTATTCTTTGTGACAGCCAAATGGATTTTAAGCTCTTTAAAAATGGGGACTATTTTTAGCCCTCTCTTCTATAGTCATCTCTCCCTGATTTCTACTGTGCTTCATAAGGCTTAATAAGGGAGAATTATGGTGGTAATATATGTTTTTTGAGAAGAATATTAGGCATGCAGCTTTCTCTCCCAAACTGATAAACATGAGAAGAAATGGCTACAGTTTCTAGATGCAGAAGTTGTGAAAGAATAAAGAAATAAACATGTTGAACAGGCCTATAAGAGAGGGTGTTTTTTTTTTTTTTTGGTACTCGGGGCTGGTACTGGGCATTATACCTAAGACTATAACCCCAGCCCTTTTTATTTTATTTTGAAAAAGCAGGACTTGCTATGTTGCTAGGGGCCTCTCCACGTTGCTCAGGATGGCTTTGAACCTATGATCCTCCTTGTCTCAGCCTCCCAAGTACTGGGATCACAGGCATATGCCACCACATCTGACCAGGACTATAAGATATTCTAAAGAGACCAAACTGATAGGATAAAAACAGAAATAGGAACAGAAAAGGAGGAATAAGGGAGTAGGTTGTGAGAAGTATAGATGCAATGAATACAGAATGAAAAATAAA
Organism: Glis glis; assembly: GCA_004027185.1. Classification (NCBI taxonomy): domain Eukaryota; kingdom Metazoa; phylum Chordata; class Mammalia; order Rodentia; family Gliridae; genus Glis; species Glis glis. The sequence goes on from PVJS01010856.1 coordinate 24,783, forward strand.
TGCCATGGAGTTTGGAGACTAGCAGAAGTTACACAGGGCAATAGCAAGTTAGAGCCCTACCCATCATGCTCAGTGGACATCTATTCATTTGTGAACAGCTTCCATTTCAAGAGTTAATTTGACCCAGTTACCATGGTGTTCGACTTTGTCCATCTTCCCACACCAAGTTGAAATTCTTTTCTTTTCAAAAGCTATGATGTTGTCCCAAACAGCACGTCCTTGCAGGGTACTCATTGGATTTTAATGAGCATCTGGGCAGACCCTGGGAGAGAGCCGTGTTCTCACAGAGCGAGCGCAGGCTCCACGCCTTCAGCTCTTGGCACTGCTCACAGGAGATAGTGTTCTCGGGAGAAAGAATGTTAGTAAACCTTCATTTGTGTGTGTGTGTGTGTGTGTGTGTGTGTGTGTGTGTGTGTGTCTGAAGAGAGTTGGCTGCAAAAAAGTTCAATTCTCCTGTTTCTGAAAGCAGCAAAGAGGTTTCCAAATGATTTCCTCTAATGCATTTGGTAAGCTGCCCTCAAAGCCTGTTATTTGAGCATCTTGAAATGCAGGCATAAACAATTCCCCTTAATATCTGTCATTACCAAGAGTCCATTAAATATTTGCGAAAGATAAGTTTTCTAACAAATTTCATCAGCATTCATATTAGGGATAATATGGTACCCCTAAGAAATGCTGGGAGAAGAGGATGAAGAATGGGCAGTTTCAATGGCAGTTGATGTGAGCTACTCAATACAAGAACTACCCAGAATTCCCTTGACTACTCCAGAAGCAATATAGGTGCTGATGGGGCTCGCTCTGCTTCCTGGGAGGGGAAAGTCCAATAGAGCTAGAAGTAACTCCCTGTAGGGAAAAGCTCACAAACACTTAGCTCATTCAATAACATCAAATATTCCATTTTCCTCACCTAGGAGACCTCTTCCTGCTTTCTCTACTGCCTGGTTTGTTTAAACTCTTGCTTACCCCTCAAAACCCACTCACTTTTTTCTTCCTCTGTAAAGCTTTAACCAGGCATTCTAGGCAAAGCCCGTTCCCTTGATCCTGTTGCTAAATTTTATGCATTGCCAAAACATTTTTTTATCATACCCCAAGTGAAGGTCTTATACCTTCTACTCCAACTTCCACTTAAAGATCTATCAGATTGTAAAATATTTCAGAAAATGGTTTATTGCTTTTCATCCATATCCTTAGTACAGTGTATAATATCGCTGAATTTTCATTAACAAATAAATGGATAAAAAGCAGAGTTATACAAAGAAGGAGGCAAAGATAGCAGAAAGGATTAGATAAAAGGAGAAAGAATAACAAACAACATAGGCTGAAAATGAAAGACTGCTAGATACTAGAGATTGTTAGAGGTGTGCTGCCTCTAGAGAACAAGAGTGGGGCAGGAAAAATTAAAACATAGACAATGTTAAATGATGATCACAAACAAAATCATAAACAAAAAGAATGGAACAGTAGGGGGAGCAAAATTTTTCTGAAACCCTAGAACTAGAGAGACACTGGGCTAGGGCAAGGCAGAACTGAAAATGTCAGAAGACCCTAGTTTCCTATAGGGAGCCAGATGGCATGGTGGCCTACAAGATGGATCCTAAATTATTGCTCTTCTCCAGGAACTAGATTAATGAAGACCTCAGCAAAGGAACTGTGGTTGTTAAAGCAGTTAAACTTGACATTTGAAGGAAAACGAGACCTATAATAGGAAAGATGTTACTTTCAAAGACAAGATGTGCAACAAACTTTTTTATACTGTTGGAAGTGAAATATAGAGGGCCAAGGAGAGGGTTGCTTAGTACATAAACATTGGTCAGTATCAGGAAATCTAGCTCTGAAGCTCTAACTCTGCACATGTGGTTTGTAGGTCAGGCCCTGTTTCAGGTGGGTTCTCCTTTCTCTTAATCCTCCTGGCAACTAAAATTACCAAATGTATATTATCTCATTATCTCTTGATTTGCTATCAGATTGCTATTTCCTAAGGGAAAGGACTATGGCTGTGCTTCTGGAATCAATCCTGGTGTGAAACCAATAGCCCTTCTCGAAAATTAGCTGGCTCTCTATTACCGTAGTTTTGTTACTGATCCATCTAGATTACCACTCGGTGTCTAGATTTCAGGGCTTTGAGACCTCTTTTCCTCATTGCTTAGTTTCTTTCTCTAGTATTTGGATACTATACTTTGGTGGTGGATGGGGGTTGATCTTAAAACTTTGTGCCTAAAATACATTTTTCCCAATGTTAATCTTGTCGAGTCTCATTTTTTGTTTGTTTTTCCCGAGACCTCCCTCTGTAGCTTACATCCTTCTCCTCCAATCTTGAGCGCTAGCTCTCCAGGGTGCCCGACATCAGTCATGCTGGATATTCTTTCCTATTTTGTTCTCTTGTTCAGAAATTGTTGCCCGAATTTTTTTTTACTGAATCGACACCATTATTTTATTAAATAATATCTTCATGAGATTTCCAAAGAAAGGGAAATTGGCATATTAATTTTCTTAATTTGATTATGAAAATATTCTGTCATTACCTTTGAATATTATCCTAGATACATTTAGGATGCTTAAGCAGAAATACTTTTTCTTCAGTTATTGAAGACATCATTCCATCATGTTCTGCTATCTATGATGTAAATAAAGATTCTTAGACCAATGCAGTTATCATTCCCTCACAGCTCAACTGGCTTTCCTTCCTTAAAATCTTTCAGATATCTTGTCTTTATCTTTGGTGTTCTGAAATTTCACATTGCTGTGTCTACCTAGGAGTCTTTCTGTGCATCTTGATCACTAGCATACAAGCCCTTTTAATTTTTATTATATATCTCTTTTCATTCTAGAAAATGTATTTGCATTATTTTATAGTTTTCTTTCTCCGTTTTTTTCATTCTCATTTTCTTTTATTTCTACTATTCATATATGAGATTCTGGGTTCAGTTTGTGTGTTTTATAATTTATTTGTGTACTATATTCTCATTGGTTTCCTAAATGTTACTTCCAATTCTTTCTCCTTTTTATAGCCAACATTTTTTTTATTACCAATAGTTTACCTTGTTCTCTGGAAGATTTTTTTTTCATAGTGCTTGTTCTTTTTTCACGGATATAAATTCTCACATTTCTCTGATTCTACAAATCAGAGTATGTGTTTCTTTTGTTTTTGTTTTTTTAAGTTCTTTTCCATTGATCAAATTTTCTGATTTATTTAGCACTTGATTTTTTCCAAGTAGTTTAGCTTCAACTTTCATTTTTATACTGCACAGAACTATATATAAATGATATACAAATGACACTCTCTCCATATATATGTGTGTGTGTGTGTGTTTGTGTGTGTAAAATGAATAGTATAATCATTTATATATTAACATTAATATAATATATATAATATAATATAATTAATATAATATAATATATATATATTGTACTAGAAGAATTTATTGGTGGGGGAATTTGCTTTAGATAGGCTTGTAGGCAGCTAGATTCTACATTGTAGAGATCCTAATTCTTAGAATGAAAAAGGATTTACCCCAAGATACACCCAAGCTATGTACCATCTTTTTCTTGAAATTTTCCCAGGTTAAATTCAAAGGATGCAGGTAATTAAGTAAGGGATTGTGGCATGATTAATTCTTTTCAACACAGACTTTTAATCCTCATTTCAGCCCAACTTCATACTCTTCTCCTACATATCTTTGGTCTCTGAATCGGAAGCCCTTCTGGAGTCCTCAGTCTCTTAGTTGTCAGCTTTTCTGGAGCTGTCTTCCCTTATCCCTCTACAGTCAAAGTTGCAGCTTTCTCCCCTTTCTTTATTAGTTAACCTTATTTTATCTGATTTTATTTCTTTCAAAAATTTGTTAAAATTTCTTTTTGCCAGTGACCCTACATTTTTCTCTTTTATTGTACTTTTTTTTTTTTTTTTTTTTGCAGTACCAGGGGTTGAACCCAGGGGCGTTCTACCTCCGCGCTACACCCCCGGCCCTATTTTTTTATACTTTATTTGGAAACCGGGTCTCACGAAGTTGCGGAGGGCCTCACTAAGTAGAGAGAGAGAGAGACAGGGAGAGAGGGAGACAGAGAGAGAGAGAGAGCTGAGGCTGGCCGCGAACCCAGATCCTCCGGTCTCCGCCTCCCAAAGTACTGGGATTACAAGCGTGCGCCACCACGCCCGGCTTTTTTATTGTACTTTTAAAAACTCCTTTAATAGTGCAATAAGCACATGCTTATTCTGCCAGATTGATAGGGAGTCAGCAGCCACAGTTTTGAATTCTCAGTCCCCTTTTCTAGTAGCGATATTCTTATTTTCTGATAACTCTGCTTTCCCCCTCCTTCAAAGTGCTTCTCTGGGGGAGGGGAGCTGTCAATTGAATTTTATCACCAACCAATATTTATTGAATACTTACTCTGCAGCTACTACTGGCTTAGAGAGCTGGAAATTAATTAATATTAATTAATGTAGCTTGTCTTCTAATGAAAGGAGGCAGGCAATAAACAGACTAATAAGTAAATATATTACTAAGTAAATATAATACATGTATATAAGTAAATGTAATACATCAGAGGTGACCAATTTTATGTTGGATATTATAGCTGGGTAAGGACATCAGAGCTAGGTAAGAATTGCCAGAGGCAAACAAATGACCATCTGAAAGAACGCTGTTCCATGCAGAGAGAAAAGCATCATATAGTCATTGCAAAAGATTGGTTATTATTCAGTATATCAGTTTTGGATTACTATAATGAAATACCCAAAAGAGGAGACAGGCAACTCATGAAATAAAGAGAGGTTTATTTTGGGTTATAGTTCTGAAGGTTCAAGTCCAAGATTGAGTGGTCCCATTTGTTTAGGCCTCTGGCAAGGGTGGAAGATTATTGTGGGGGAATGTGTCATATCTCAAGCCAGGAAGAAGAAAGAGAGGGAGCAGGGGGAGAGAGAGAGAGAGAGAAAAAGAGAGAAAGAAAGAAAGAAAGAAAGAAAGAAAGAAAGAAAGAAAGAAAGAAAGAAAGAAAGAGAGACATGCTCCCGTAGGACCCTACCTCCTGAAGGTCCACTGCACTTCCCAAAAACACCACACTGGGGACCAAGCCTTTAATATTTTGACCTTTGGAGGATACTCATCCAAACCACAGACTTCTCTGAGATGAGAAGTCTATTGGTCTATTGAAGAGATTCTGAAGAGGAGAGACAAGATTAGATTTATTCTTTAAAGAGATCAATATGATTTTACTACTAAAAACAAATTATAAGAGGTCAAGGGCTAAGTGAGAAAAAACATTTAAGAAACTGTTGCAATTATCTTGGTGAGAAATGACAATTTCTTCATGCATTAGGGTGTATTAGTGGAGAGCATAACAAGTAGATTCCAATATTTTGAGGATTTAATTATGTATTGCATGAGAAATGTGGGAGAAAAAGAAAAACCAAGGAAGACCTCAAGATTTTTGTCTTAAAGAAGTGAAAGAATAGAGTGGTGTTAGTATTAATATAGAGAATAGATTATTAACAGAAAGAAGAGCAAGAAGTTCAAGAGGTATGAAAAGAAGAAAGGGATGATTGAAGAATTCTGTTTTAGATATGAGTTGGAACTATGCATTAGATATTCAACTGAAGATAGCAAACTTATAGGGAAGGAAGAGATCAGTGTAGAGAAAGACTTTAAAAGTATGGCATGCAGATAGCATGCTAAAAACATCAGGGCCCTGGATGGGAGGTGAGTGTAAGTAGAGTCAAGAACAGCACTGAGCTCTGGGCACTGCAGTGTGAATAAGTCAGAGAGAGTAGGAGAAAAAACAACAACAACAACAATGGAGACAGAGCTCAAGTATCCACAAAGATAAAGGGAGAACAGAGAATATTGTTTAGGAAACCAAGTAAAATATGAGTTTGGAAAAGAAACAAATAGCCCTGCTACTGAGAGATAAAGTAAGTTGTTACATGCCACTGGCAACTGATTGGTATTGATATTTCTATGAGTGGCATCTAACCCAAACCAACTTCTGACAAAAAACTGCATTAGTAAGTGATCTCTTCCTCTATTTTGAATTTTTGTTTTTGTTTGTTTTAGATTGGTAGATAAAGAGTCCACTACCTCTCTACTGGCTTAGACCACAGAGGTAAAATTCTGATGCCATCATTACCCATGTTTCCATCATTTGACTAAAGCTAGTCTGCTTTGAGAGATATGCATGGAGCCAAAGAGCAAAGATAATTGAAATAAGTGATGGAGAGCATACAGGCATTGCTTGAGATCCTCATTAGGATTGATGTTGTTGTTGTTACCTTTGGGTTCCATGAACTATTCAAGCTGGCTTATAATACATTGCTCTTTGTTTAATCAAAGTTGGGTTGTATTTCTCACATTTGCAACTAAGATATCCCTGATTAAAACAGAAGTATCTCAGTTGTCACTTATCTCAATTTTAGAATTTATGAATATACTAGAAAAATTTTTAAAAATGGTTAACTAAAGAAGGAAAGAAGCCTGGAAATTGCAAAGAAATAATAAGCTCTTTTTTCCTAAAGCATGGAATGTGAGATTATAAAGACAAATTTGTAGAGGTATAGTCCCTTCCACGATTGTAGAAACATCATAGATAAGTTATAGATACTATGAGGATTTTTACTTGCCTACTTGTGGAGTCCCAGAGGTAGTACAGACTGGCACTGGGCATATGACGCCCCCCTCCAGCCTGCACAAGTGCAGATATGTACATAGTCATATAAACATGGCTGGACAAAATGGATGTGCGCCATTTTTGTGTAGAATTCTATATAAGCAACCGGTTTATAGAAAACAGCTGCTGTTTGTTCTCCTCCTGATGGTGACTCTGTGTTCTTTCTTTTCTCTGGGGATCTCATCGCTGAAACCTCCCCTGCAACCACAGCTAACCCCTGTCTGGGCCCCTGATAATTGGAATAGTCAGTAGGATGAGGTGAATACCTCCAGAACCCCTCTAGAGGAGCATCCCCAGAAGGAAAAACCCAGGGTGGAGGAGATGTGGCCCCCCAGCTTCCCTGAGGTTCCTGTAGCAGACTATCTGCTGGAGTGGGCACTGCTGGAAGATTGGTGCTATGTACAACCCCAGTCAGATGAGGTTTGGCAGACACTAGCAGCACTGGAGCCAAACATTCCAGTGGTGCACCGAAAGACAGCTGAACAGGTGACCTGGATGTTCCTGGTGATGTATAACATGCCAGATGTGACATTCAGGAGCTGACACAAGAGGTCCACCTGCTGCAGCATCAGGAAGCAGAGTTAGAACAATGTATAGTGGTCTTTGAATGAGTCCTGAACATCCCGAATGAGTCTGCTCTGGCTTCTCACTCCAGTAGTCCGGTAGGCTCTGTCTGACATACCTGCCTCCTGATAAGAGAGAAGGTAGAGATAGATGAGCCTTTGGTCCCTGGAGGGAGGGGTTGTGGGACCCTGACAATCTACCCACCACACCACCATGACTCAATATATGCCTATAGAGTTACATGATTTGGGAAAGCAAAACAAGCAGAAGATAGGGGAAATGATCCCTGCATGCTGTTGTGCTTGTGGGATGATGGGGATGATAATACTGAGTTGAATCTGATTGAAATGACCCAACTGGCTAGTATAACCACAGTGCTCTCCTTGTGGCAGCTGCTGCAAAATGTGTCTGTGACCAATGCACAAGCCAGGAATAAGATTATTTAATTGGCTCATGGCTGCAGTTCATACTCTTTGGAATAATGCAGGTGAGGCGCCAAAGATTGTGAGTAAGTGGACTACCTATTTGGATTCAATGCAGATTATAGGTGAGATGGGTATGCGAAAGATGATGTTTGAAACTCAGTAAACTAGCCCAGACAAAGAGCCATTTATGGTCTGTATGAAAGATCTTATCCTAGTCGTTGGCCCCCAGGGCACTTTCAGTAGTATGGCTGCGCTCCTGACCCAGTAAGTCCATCACCTCATGCATGTAGTGATAGCTACCTTAACCCATCTGGGAGGTGTGCCCATCTGGAACTGCACCAGCAGGGGCATACTTCCTAAGTGCAAGTTATAGCAGGAGGAAAGGGCTCTTCATGGGATCAGGCCCCTAAGTTCAGAAGAATAAGGCAGGAGATGAAGGGTCTGTAAAAATCAGCTGCAGGCAGATGTGGTTTGATTTATTGGCAGCTGGGCTGGCAGAGGAGAAAATAGACCGCCAGCCAAATGAAGTGCTACTGATGCTCTGGCAGCACCTTCACCCAAATCAAAGGCACACCCCTTTATCTCTAAAAAAAGCTGAGGGAATAGCTAGAAAGATACATGTGGCTGACTTTCTCCAGGCTAGGAACTCGGCCAGGGTACCCGGTTGGCAGGGGAACTGGCTGATCTGAGACCACATGTGGAATTTACTATTTATTGTTCTGCCTTAAATGTGCAATGTTTTCTGGCACTAGTTGATACAGGAGCGGACAGCACCCTCCTCTTTGGCAACCTGGACAAGTTTATTGGACCTAAGGCTGCCATAGAGGGTTATGGAGGCTGTCTCATTACAGTTGGACGTGCCTCAGTGACTTTGGGAATTGGATGTCTACCTCCTAAGCAATATGACATGTATATATCTCCCATAGCTGAGTACATCCTGGGGGTGGACTTGATATGCAGACAACTATTGGAAAATTCCAGTTATGAGTGCGTGTGGTAGACTATTACTAGAGAACATCCCCATCATGCTCCCTTAGGACTACCCCAAGCCATGAGGATTGTGAATGTACAGCAGTACAAGTTACCAGGGGGACACAAGGAAATTGGACAAATAATACTGAAACTAGAAGAAGCAGTGTAATCTGCCCGACTCATAGCCCATTCAACTCTCCTGTGGGGCCAGTGAGAAAACCTAATGGTTCCTGACACATGACAATGGATTATTGGGAATTAAATAAAGTGACACCACCCTGCATGCAGTGGTACCCAACATTTCAGAGTTGATGGATCGTCTGTCACATGAACTGGGACAGTTCCATTATGTTATAGACTTGACAAATGTCTTTTTTTCCATTGACATCACTCTGGAAAGCCAAGAACAATTTGCTTTTACCTGAGAAGGGGGCCAGTGGACCTTTATGGTATTACTCCAGGGATATTTGCATAGTCCTACCGTGTGTCACAGCCTGGTGTCATGGGATTTGGCCTCTTGGAGGAAGCTTGAGCCTGTACGGTTGTATCATTATATTGATGATGTTATGCTAACCTCTGATTCTCTTGAAGAAGTAGAAGCAGCTGCATGCAGTCTCTGAGCTGCTCTCCAGGAATGGGGTGGGCTGTCAATGAGACAAGGCCCAGGGACCTGGGTCAAATTCTTGTGAGTTGTCTGGTCAGATAAGACAAAGGTGATACCTGAAGCAGTGATAGATAAGATACAAGTGTATCATCAGCCAGAAACAGTCAGACAGTTACAGACATATTTGGGTCCTTTGGGATTTTGGCAAATGTTCATACTCCATTTAACTATGCTTATGTGCCCCTTACACTGCCTTGTCTGTAAGGGGGCAACTTGGGATTAGATGTCTAAAATGGAAATGGTTTTCATAGCCACCAAGAGAGCAGTGGCACAGGCACAGACTCTATGGGTAGTAGACCCTGCCCTTCCTTTCCTGCTAATAGTCCAAGTGGATGACTCAGGCTTTGGATGGGGTTCGTGGCTAAAACAAGGCACTAGGAATAGCCCAATTGGATTTTGGTCACAATTAAGGAAAGGGGCAGAGGTGTGCTACTCTCTCAATGAGAAACAGTTAGCAGCAGTATATACTGCCCTCTTAGCTTGTGTACTGGGTCAGTGATGGTAGAGACCATCTACCCTATTGAAGGTTGGCTGAGATATGGGACTCATGCCCCCTGGATAGGAGTACCACAAATGCCCACTCTGACCAAGTGAGAAATGTATTTAGAGCAAGGGGCACAGTTTTCTAGTAGCCCTTTATCTGAGCATCTACATATGCTGCTGGAGTCAGTACAGATCTGAGTGACAGCCCCCTCAGAACCCATGGAAGTTGGAGACTCCCTAAGTCCCTATGAGGAAGATTGGAGCCCCTATACCCGTGGAAGCATGGTATACTGATGGCTTCTGTCATGGGCAGCCACGTACATGGGCAGCTGTGGCCTTATAGCCCACTACCGAGATTTTTTGGTATGAGACTTGTACCAACACTCTAGCCAATGGGCCGAGCTGTTGGCACTCTGGTTAGTTCTCATGAAGGAGACTGGGCCTTTGCATGTCTGTACAGATAGCTGGGCAGTCTATTGTGGGTTAACCCTGTGACCGCCCTGATGGGCAGCACAAGATGGTTAATTGGGCATCACTCACTGTGGGGCAAGGATAAGTGGAAGGACCTGTGGGAATGGGGCCTCCAGGAAAGAGCTACTATACATCATGTTCTTGGGCACAGGCCTTTACAGGCCCCCAGTAATGATGCTTCTGTCACTTTAGCACATGGTTGGGCTCTCCAAGCACCCCTGGAACCCTTGTAAATAGCACCATGGCTTCATAAGAAGCCAGGACACGCTGGTGCATGTACTATGGGACTGGTAGACCAAAGATATGGGGACTGCCTCTTACCCATGCTCAAGCACAAGATGCTGTGTGACAGTGTCTTTGGTGTGCAGAACATCACCCATAGTGACTTAGTGTTCCTACAACACTGGAACAGGTTCTCTGAGATACTCAACCTTTACAGGAATGGCAGGTTGATTATATTGGACCATTGCTGACAGACCAGGGATGCCTATACCTCCTGACAGCTGTAGATACAGCTATGGGTTTGGGTTTTGCTTATCCTGTGGTTACAAGTCTACCAGAAATATACTGTAGCCACCTTTGAACAATTTCCAGTGGCCTATGATTGGCCTTTGATAGTGTCAAGTGACAGAGGTACTCATTTTACAGGACAACAGATACAGACCTGGGTGGGTTAAAGACAATGACATACAGCGACAGTTGCATATCCCCTACTGACCACAAGCATCCAGAATGATTGAATGTTTTAAGGAATTCTGAAAGAGAAGTTAAGGGCCTGCCCCCCTGCCCGTTGGAAGAGGTGATGGGCACAAGTGTCTGTGGCAGTACAGCTTTTAAATGAGCAACCTCACCACACTGGACGGGCCCCTTTAGATAGGGTAATAGTAGGCATGCCCTGCACTTTGAAGCTAATAGGGAATTCAGAAGACTTCTGGGTGAGACCAGAGGTAAGAGATGGAGCCCTCTTGCTCCCTGTACCTACACCCTTGACCCCAGGGCAGCAAGATGTCTGGGAATGGCTCTGATGTGTGCAGGTGTCTCAGGAGCCATAGGTTGCACTCCTGGAGCCATGGGTCCTGGGCCTGAAGGCCCAGTTACAACTGTACCCTTGGATAGCTGCTTGACTTTTTCGGGTACAGGTCACACTTCCCCCCAAGGGCAGAAAACAATTTTGAAAGATACATAGGTCATAAGACTACAGCCTATTCCATTGTATGTTGTGGAGGAAGTTCTCAGCTTTTACCTTCTACCCAGGGTGCTTGGTGTGGTACTGTCACCCTAGAGCGCCTGTCATTTGGGCCACTGTTCTTTCCCAAGATGAATATGTCATTTGCATCCTCCCAGAAGGTAAGAGAAGGACTTACCTATAATGGGTTCTCTTTCTGCATTGTCTTACTGTCCAGGTTAACATCAGGGAACAGCTTGCTTTCCCAGGCACACAGATTTTCAAAGCTCTACAACACTTCCCATTGCTGGGTCTGCACCGAGCTAGCAGGATTTGTTGTGCTGAGACTGTAATAATGCAACCACCCATGCCCTCTGAGTTGGGATATGCTTAGAGAATGAGTTGGGCTGGTTAATAGGGGAATGTGTAGAGCGTGTAAGCATAGCACCTTTGTGTGCAGAACAGGCAAACTGGTCTGTAATCAATCAAATTGCCGGATGGTTGGCCAAGAACTATGTCAAAATGTTGCTCATTTACTGGATACTAACCAGTGGTAGAATGGGCAGAAACTGATAGGGACCAAACCCACTGATTTTCTCCCAGATAGCTATCTTTGGGTTTTTGGACATTATGGCTGGCAGTACTTCCTTGCCCATTGGACAGGATGATGTACCTGGGGAAGGCCATATACACAGGGATTGATACTCTCTACTCTTATGCATAAGCCTAATAATTGGGACCCAATATACCACTGCGGGCACCTTGTGTGCCAGGCCATGTGGTTTTTTTACCCACTAGCCTTGTTTATTCCAGGGGGTGGCACTATAGATACAGAGTTGAAGGTGGAAGCCTTAGCCCAACATGTTGCAGAAGCTTTAAATACATCCCATCGGGCTCTTTCCTTTTTAATGGACAAAAACCACCCAGATGCAGAAGGTGGTTTTGAAGAATAGAAAGGCGTTAGATATGCTCACTGCTGCCCAAGGTAGAATGTGTGACCTTCTTCATGTAGAATGTTATGTACATTCCAGACCACCAGCAGCAGGTACAGCAAGCCGTAGTGGAGATGGATTCGGAGGTACAGGCCATCCATGTGTTGCAGGAGGACCCACTTACAACCTGGTGGAACTCACTGGGCTTCTCCTGGAGTTGGGCATTGACTATACTCACCTGTGTGGCTAAGGGATTAATAGTTACCTGTTGTTCCCTTTATTGCTGTTGTGGTCTTTGAGCCCAATTTAATGCTCTCTGGGTCAAATCATACACTGCCACCTTTTAGGGGGTGGAATGTGGGGCCCCAGAGGTACTACAGGCTGGCAGTGGGCATATGACCCCCCTCCAGCCCATTCAGCTGCAGCATGCACCCAGCCCCACTCAGCCTGTGTAGCCTCAGATATGTACATAGCTATGAAAGCATGACTGGGCAAAATGCAATATGCCTGTGCACACCATGCTGCTGTGTACATGAACCATTTTGTGCAGAATTCTATGTAAGCAACTAATTTGTAAGATAAAGCTGCTGTTTGTTCTACTCCAGATGGTAACTCCACGTTCTTTCTTTTCTCTGGGGATCTCACTGCCAAAACCTCCCCTTAGACCACAGCTGGCCCTGACTGGGCCCCTGACACTACTTGACTAGATTAAGGAAAAGATAGAAAGTTAGTACAGCATCACTTCTCAGTGATTCTGTGAGAGTGTTCCTGAAGGAGATTGGCGTGTGAGTAGATGGACTGAATTTGGAAGATCTGTCCTCATTGTGGGCAGGTACTGTCCAGCTGGCTGGGGTCCTGGATAGAACAAAAAGGTAGAACAAAGGTGACTTTTCTCTGTTCTCTGGAGCTGGGACATACTTCTCATGCCCTTGGAAATCAGAACTCCAGGTTCTCAGGCCTTTAGCCTATCTATCTATCATCTATCTATCTATCTATCTATCTATCATCTATCTATCATCATCTATCTATCATCTATCTATCATCTATCTATCTATCTATCTATCTATCTATCATCATCATCATCATCATCTATCTATCATCTCCTATTGGGTCTTTTGAAGAATCCTGACTAATAGAGCTAAGTACATTTGAGGTCTATATATATATGACTTAATTGGAAGTTGATAAAAACATGATTTTTTCTGCTTCCAATATTCTATAGGATATTGCCCATTTCCAATATTTTATAGGACAGGATGTCCACTGTAAGCAGTGGACAGAAATTTTCTAGGAAAAAAATGTTTATTCATTGAATTTTAAGGAACTCATGAATGGTAGCTCCCTATGTTGAACACCTTGGTTTTTAAAAATGCGATTGATTGTCTTTTTTCTAAAGACAATATTTGTAAGGTACCTGCAAGAGCCCTGGAGTGGAATTCTTTAGTTGCTGTGGCAACAGCAGAATGAGTAAAGCAACAGGGAGTTATATGCTTAAGCTTCATCAAGAGCTCTGTGAAATTGGAGGAAGAAGGGAGTTTCAATTATATCTGATGCACAAACCAGCTAAATGTGCATTTCTACTAATGTTTTGGGTCCTTTTAGTTCCTACTCATTTATGGGCTTCATCAATTACTATAAAGAATAAAAAAATCTAAGAGGCAATACACTACATCTTGTTTACTAGCTAAAATAAGATTAGAACTATAGCTGTGTGTATATTTATCTATTATCTATTTATTTTTTAAAATTTATCTTCATGTTCATACTAAAAAGGACACAGTTGCATACACTAACAGCCCCTCTATGTTTGCATTCCCTCAGGTGCAAACTGGAGATGATAAAACCTTCTTTGTAAAGTATTATTACTTGGCTTGCTATAAACCTTAGATAATAGATATAAAGCATTTAGAATGTAATGTGTGACAGAGCATGTTATATATGCATTAACTGTTTTATCTATAGCTAATCAGACCTTGGCCTCCACAATGTCAATCTAAAATATAGAGTAGAAGGTTACAGGAAGGTCTGGCAGCAGGTAGTCAGGTCTTGAGAAGGCCTTGCTGACCAGAAGGGGCTTTTGGGCGGTTTCCATGTGTTCATCCCATAGGTATGTATGAGACACATAGCATATCTTAAGCACTATGTTGTAAGTACTGGGGGTATGAAGATGAACAATACATGTTTCAAATATCATTTAAATTATATATTAAAAAGGGGTATAAAAGCTAGGTACAAGTACCATATAATAAATGAGGATAAATGTTATAATAAATGTATTGTCATAGGTCTAGAACAAGTTTCTTTAATTATTGGGAAGGAAAGGAATAAGGAGAAAGTCAAAAACAAAAAGTAGGGAATAAATGATTAAGTAAAAGAGAGGGCAGAAATACATAGCATGAAGAACACAGCCGGGAAAGTTAATCTCAACAAAAGAAAAAGCATTTAATTATTAGAACTCAGACAAAAGGCATTATGACTGAAAATGGACCTTGCTAAATTTGTAGTTTGGTTTCTAAAGCCAGAAAATGGAATTGAAATCCCACCTGATTTGTTTATTTTTCCAAATTATTCTTGTTAAGTGGGCAAGTCATCAGTAGGGAAGCAAGTTGAGGAGGGTCTTGTGGCATTTTAGAGGAAAATGTTGAAGGACTGAAGTACACCTTAAGGGAGATGGGGGTGTTAAAGTGTGGAAAGACAAAATTTTGGTGTGTAGCATCAGAGATCCATTTGATACTAAGGTCTTGACTTTACGACGACGCCATTCTACAGGCTTGTGCAGTTTTCTCAGTAATTCTCACTGATCAGATAGAATTAGAGAAAAAATGGTGGGTGTGGTGGCCTATAATCCCAGTACTTGGGAGACTGAGACAGGAGGATTGCAAGTTTGAGTCCAGCCTCTATAATTTAGTGAGACCTTGTTTCAAAATAAGAAATAAAAAGGGCTAGGGGTGCAGCTCAGTGCTAGAGGGCCCCTGAGTTCCACCCCCCAGTACTGCAAAATAAATAAATATATGAATGAATAAATATAAATAAATAATTTTTTAAATGACATAAATTTTAAAAAGGAATTAGAGAAAAATGGATACTGACATATTTTAGAGACATTGTAGGTTTGGATCCACAATACTGCAATAAAGTGAGTATGGTAATAAAGTGAGTCACATAATGTTTTTGATTTCCCGGAGCATATGAAAGTTCTATTTACAGTATACTGTAGTTTATTAAGTGTGGAATAGAATTATGTCTAAAAGGAATGTATATATCTTAAAATACTTTATTGCTAAAAAGTGCTAACAATTATTTGAGCTTCAGAGAATCCAAATCTTATATTGCTGGTGGGAGGGCCTTGGTGGCCAGACCCTCAAGGGTGATTGATCAGGGTGGGGATTGCTGAAGGTTAGTATAAGTGTGGCTATTTTTAAACAGAAGATAACAATGATGTTTGACACTAATGACTTTGCATTTATGAAAGGCTTCTCTGTAGCATGCACTGCTGTTTGATAGCATTTTACCCACATTAGAACTCCTTTCAAAATTGGAGTCGGTTCTTGCCAACTCTGCCATACTGCTTTATCAGCTAACTTTACGTAATATTCTAAATCCTTTGCTGTCATTTAAACAATTTTCACTGCATCTTCACTAGGAGTAGAGTGTATCCTAAGAAACCACATTCTTGGTTCATCTATAAAAAGCAACCCCTTATCCATTAAAAATTTATCATGAGCAAGGCGTGGTGGTGTGGGCCTGTAATCCCAGTACTTGGGAGGCTGAGACTGGAGGATTGCAGGTTCAAGACCCACCTTAGCAACCTAGCAAGACCCTGTTTCAAAAAATAAAAAGGGCTGGGGTATATCTTGGAGGTAGAACCCCCTGGTTTCAATCCCCAGTAACAACAACAAAAAAAAAAGATTTATCATGAAATTATAGCAATTCAGTCACATATTCAGTCTTCATTTCTAGTTCTGCTGCTGTTTCCTTCACATATTCAATGACTTACTCTACTGAAGTCTAGAACCCCTCAAAGTCATCCATGACGACTAGAATCAACTTTTCCAAACTCCTGTTAAGTTGATATTTCAGTTTCCTTCCTTGAATAATGAATGTTTTCCATGGTGCCTAGAATGATGAATCCTTTCTAGAACAGAAGGTTTTCAATTCACTTTGCCTAGGCCCATCAGAGGAGTCACCATCTGTGATGGTGTTAGTCTTTTGTGCTCTATTTCTTAAATAATAAGAATCAAAATTTGAAATTACTCCTTGGTCCACGGGCTGTAGAATGGATGGTGTGTTAGCAGGCATGAAAACAACATTAATTGTACATTCATATAAAAGCTCATGGGTGACCAAGTGTATTGTCATTGAGCAGTAATGTTTGAAAGGAATCTATTTTTCTGAGCGGCAGGTCTCAACCGTGGGCTCAAGATATTCAGTAAACCATGTTGTAAATAGAGGTGCTGTTGTGCAGGCTTTGTTGTCCCATTTATAGAACATAGAAGCATAGATTTAATCTAATTCATAAGGGCCCTTGGATTGTTAGAATGGTAAATTATCACTGGCTTCAACTTAAAGTTACTAGCTTCATTAGCCCCTAAGAAGACAATTAGTGCTAGCCTTGGAGGCTCACACTTGTAATCTGAGTATTTGGGAAATTGAGACCAGCACATGGTA
>PVJS01010857.1:0-12169 GCA_004027185.1 Glis glis
ATTTTATATCATTAAAGCTAATATTAAATGGGCAGTTGTAAAAGTAACACATAGTTTGTATAAATCTAGATAATTTATAAATCTAAATTTTTAAAAAAATTTTTGGTACTGAGGACTGAACCCAGGTTTACTTTACCACTGAGATGCGTTTCTATCTATCAATTTATTTATTTATTTACTTATTTATTATTTTGAGACAGGGTACTACTAAGTTGCTGAGGCTTTCCTTGAACTTGTGATCCTCCTGCCTCAGCCTCCTGAGTTGTTGGGATTATAGGCTTGAACCACTGTGTCCAGTGGAAACCTGAATTTCTTAATAAAGTGACTAAATATATTTATTTGACAAAATTATATATTATAAAATGCCATGTTGGGATCCATCTACCATCTATCTAACTATACTCTTTCTAAAAAAAATCACAAACACATTGAAAAGATGGACAGAAGAAATATCTAAGTAAATGAAACATTTAAAATCAGTAATTTTTGGTAAATTTTTCATAAAAGTCTTAAATGAATTAGCTACAAATGATTTCAACTCTCAATAACTAATTCTAGGAGAAAATAAATATTATTTATACATAAAATGTATCAACATAGATTTCCTATGAAAGAGGCATATAATTTTTTCTCTTTATGTTAAAATGAGTTTATTTTCAGATCCCCCCCCCAAAAAAATGCAAGAAATGTGATTGTTTTGGTAGAGTATTTTTAAGAAGGCATTGACTTTAGCATAACAAAGTACAATGATATTTCCTGGGTGACGTGTTAGTTTATTAAATTACAACATTAGTGATTTAGACCATAGACTCATTATGAATCCTAATTAACTACATAATAAGCAATTGTTAATGAAAACATGAAGGAATGTCATTTATAATGGTGAGTGATAACACTAGTACTTTGCCAGGTTAGGTTACACTCAACTCCTGTCAGATCATTCCCACATTTCTCATATTGGTTGTGTAAAAATGATAACATCCTTCAAAGTCCAACTTAGATTTCATATCTTCCATGAAATATCTCCTGAGTGTTTTTTGTTTGTTTTTGTTTGTTTTTGCTTTTCCCCTCAAATTCTAGCATGTTTCTATTCATAGTATGAGTGGCCAGGCATTCCTGTCCAGACTACTTATATGTCTTTCTCATTCAATTAAAAATAAATGGAATCATGGAAATTTTGTCAGCTTCCACAGGGAAAACTTACTTTGTTGTAACAAGGATGCTTCAGCTTACAACTTCTGTCACAGCAGTTCAATTTATGCATCCACTGGTCCTCTCCCGTGGGCTTAACCATTTATCACCTCTTCTTCGTAATTACTGTCTCCAAGTAGATTTCTCTGCCAGTGTCTCTAACTTGTGATAAAGAAAGCATGGAACTAACTGCTTTTGTTCAAATTCAAAGCATCTTGTCAGTAACAAAAAGAAAAAAAAGTGGGCATATACATGTGTGTAATGTCATAAATTAATAACTTGTTAATTATGATTTATTTCCAGACAGTATAAAATAACTTTACAGGAAAAACTTCATGTTGTCCTTGCCACAACCCAAGATAGGATGATATTATTAATTTCCTTGATGAGAAAATAAAAATTTAGAAATGGTAGATAACTTGTTAAAGTCCACTAGCTAGCAAGTGACAGAGCAGAGATTCAACACCAGTGACTCAGCTTCCAGAGCTCAAGCTTTTAACTGTTATGAAAGAATTAGAAAATGCGATATTAAACTAAGTAACAAATAAAATAATCTGCTGACATAGCAAGTTCAAAATACTCAAAAAATGGAAAAAGGAATAAACACTTTTCTTTATTACTATCCTCATTACTGGGTCCTAATCAACTACTGTCTAATTCTTTTGGCTAGAAGTCAACATATAAGTCTCCTCTGTAGTCAGAAAGACCAGAGAAGAAAATTCTATAAAGTTGATGACTGTAAGAATATCTACAGCTAATGGATTCATTATGATGTTGAGAATATCTTGGTAGTCAAATATCAAAGATAGAAATAGTAATGAAAGTCTTTTGAAGATAAAACACTATTTTTAGTATGTAAAATTAAATATAACTACAACCTAACTTCATTAATTAAATATCCCTGCAGAGAAAATTCAGAATTCAGAACATTGAATGGAGCCAAGAGAGGGAAGTCAAGGTCCTTGAAAGGTATTCATTTTGCCCCAATGCAATTTCTGCCACCTAATAAGGAATCCCTCTCTAGTAGCAGGACTAATGCATCCACTATAATTAATGTTTTTCCTTGTTCTAGATACAAATCAGCAGCACGTGGGTGCTTTTGTAATATCTGCAAGTCCCCTGTCTCACAGATATTTTGCTTTCTAGCAATTCAACTTTAGGATACACTCAGCTCTTGTTTTCCTGTACAGGACACATTTTGTTTCTGATCTTCTGCGTAACATATCGAATCTCAGTCAATATGATTTTATTTTATGATTTAGCTTACTCTGTTTTGTACTTAACTGTTATCTTTTCATATTTATTTAGAGGTGGGGTGTTACTTTTGGGAAATATCCTCAATGTATTTCTCAATTTGATTTACATATAAATTGTACAGATATTCATCATATATTTTATATAAGTGATAAAAGCATTGTTCTTACTTTCTTTTTGCAGTACCAGGGATTGAACCCAGGGGCGTTCTACCTCCGCACTACACCCCCAGCCCTATTTTTTATACTTTATTTTGAAACCGAGTCTCACAAAGTTGTGGAGGGCATCACTAAGTAGAGAGAGAGACAGAGAGAGAGACAGGGAGAGAGAGAGAGAGAGAGAGAGAGCTGAGGCTGGCCGCGAACCCGGATCCTCCAGTCTCCGCCTCCCAAAGTACAGGGATTACAAGCTTGCGCCACCAAGCCCGGCCCTTATTTTGCTTTTGAATAATATTGGTGTGTGTGTGTGTGTGTGGTACTGGGGATTAAACCCAGGGTACCTCCAAGCCACACTCCTAGTCCTTTTCTATTGTTTTATCTTTGAAACAGGGTCTTGCTAAGTTGCTGAGAATCTCTCTAAATTGCTGGAGCTGTCCTTGACGCTGAGATCCTCCTGTCTCAGCCTCCCAAGTACTGGAATTGCTAGTACTTGGTATGCGCCACCACACTGGGCTTGAATAATTTTTTAATTATTTGCATCTCTCTACTTGAATGGTAGATGAAAGCAAATAGTTAAATTTCAGGACCTAAAGATAAAAAAAATCCTCCTTTTTAAGTTTAACCTTGGTTATTAGTACATATATATGTATATATGTATGTTTGTATATATATATATGTGTGTGTATACATGTACACACAAACATATATATATATATATACACACATATACATATTTGAGGTATAGACAGTACTGAAAACTTGGTGTGACATAATTGTAAATATATATAAAACATTCCTTTTTGTAATTCGACATGAGAATCTTAGGTTTTCAATTTTTATGGATTATTGATCTGATTTTCTTCTCACAAAGAGTATGAAATTTATATATAGTCATATATTTGACTTCACATCAAACATACAGGAAAAGGTTAATTAAATGAAAATAAAGCATGCTTATATTAAAAACACATACGTGAAACAAACCTGTAAGGAAGAGGAAGAAAGAATCTATGAAAAGGTGCAGATGAGATTTTGTTGGACAGCCTGAGTCAGCTGCAGCTGACTTGAATTCCAGTGAGACCCTGGTCCTTAAATGTGCCGAATTGTTTCTGACAATTAAGGTCTCAAAGATTGCCAACATCTTCCGGTACACGCAAGCTTACTTTCAACGGGACTGCTTTTTACTGAAAGTGTCCTTTCTGGCACTGCTTTTATTAATCCCTATGGGTTTTAATGAAAGAAGTCACTTTTGATATGCATTCAGTACTTTGAGGTTACCGAAGAATAAATCTCAAGGTAATCAATTTAAATGCTCGAAGCCTTTGTTGTCCTTACTGAGGTACCCCAAGGAAGGTTCTGAAAATTTTGTAATTGGCTGTGTATAGCCCAAAGGTTTCCTGCTGGATGATTCTGTAATGGTGTAACATTTTTTCCCCATCATGCTTGCTTAAAATGGATTTAGATAGAATTATATACACATGTTATATTTGGTAGGGGTATGGAGAATGGTATTCTATTTCAATTTAATAATAACTTCAAAATAGAGGATTTGTGAAGTCCATTATCAAACATATTTTATTAAAATTTATTCCAGTACAACATTCTATGGTTGATATCAAAAGGAGAACCATATTAAAATGCATAGGTATTATTAATAGAACATATTGGGCTTTCAAAAAATAGCACCTAGTAAGGCCCTCCAGGATTAGTTTCAGGCCCTTAGCTATTTAACATATTCATTAACAATCTGGATGGAGTGCTGAGAAGCAGATGATTCAAAATTGAGAGGAAAAGCAAATACTATGCTTGAAGATTTAAGATTCAATAAGATCTAGAGAGATTAAAAGAATAGGCAAAGGGGTGCTTAAGCCAGCTTTAGCATATGCATTACTAAAGGATGAAGCAAACAGTTTAAATTGGAACTTTAAGCAGACTCTCTTTTGCATTGGAGAGATTTGCAATCATGTGTTCTAGCCAAACAATGTTACATATATATATGCACCATGCTCATTATTATTTAAGATGCATGCACATACAGTGCCATAAAGAGACACCAAGCATTCAGACGCAAAACAATGACTGAATCACTGCCACAGAAGAGCCATGGACACAGGGTAAATTTTATCATAAATTGATAAAAAATTCAACAGTTGGATATATAACCAGAGGTATGATATTAAATCACAATGAAGAACTAAACCATAGCTGGGACATAGTTCTTTTGTTCTAAATAAAAAAAAACATACTGACAGTCTGGAAAACAGATATAGAATATCTAAGGAGAAGAAAAATCATAAAATAAATCATATTATGAAACATTTAAAGAGTAAAGTGAGAGAGGAAGACAACGGATATTTTAATAAATCCAAAAAAGGGTAGTCATTAAGGAAGAAAAGCCTTTCATTATTATAAGGCATTTGCTAAATATTCATTTTAGTTAAAACAAAAAAATTACAGAAAGAATCATGAAGACTCTTAAAAATCAACAAAATCCTAGATAGTACACCATGGAAAAGGTTTCAAAGGTTTTAAAATATGTTTTGTGTAGTTGCTTTCCTTATTAATTTTCAGATATTTTATCATGTGTTCTGTTAACTAATATTGAGGCTGTTCCAGTAAACTCACTGCAAGAATTTTAATTTTGAAATATTTTTCCTTTTAAGAATGAATTCCCCAGTATATGTTACTTGAATTTTTTCATGACTTACCCATAATTGCACATGATTTGACTTTTGTAAGGAGATCTGAGAAAAAGAGCAGGAAAAGCACAGCTAGGAAATCTAGGACAATTCACTACGAAGTTATAGAAGCATCAGCAGATATTTTATCTTTGCATGTCAGATGACATAAACAGTGAAAGTGCAGACACAACTTTCAGAAGAAAAGTATGTTCATATCTAATGATGTTTAATGGAAGTACTTAAAATTAGCTAGATGTTAGAAATTATATAAGCAGAAGCATGCATTGAGAATATTCAGAGCTAATTAGGCATAGAGAATATTAGGGAGTGATTAGGAAGTTAATGCGTGGTATCAATTATTTCAACAAAATGAGGAAGGCTATAACTGCATTGAATATAAATTGTGATTTCTAGACAAAGAAAAAAACTTGCTAAGTGTGAAACTATGAAGGTATGGTTTCATAGAAAAAAAACATTTTTCTAAATACATTTTTCATGTTACCTCCTTTATTTAAAGCAAATTAGAGGGAATCAAATATGTTATTTTAATTTTTTATTGATTTTAAAGTTTGACTATTTTACTTAATTTTTATACTTTTATTGGTGGATTGTAACTATACATCATAGTGATATAAACATACGTGCACACAGCAGTAGCTGTTTCCTTCCACAGTAACACCTATTTTTAAAGGGCCTGCTTTGGTCTGAAGACCCAATACGATTTAATGATCTTGTTTAAAAACTTAAAGAAAAAATGATTCGTACATAAATGGAATGCATTGGCAAAAGGAAATGAGAGACATAAAAATGGAACAAAGTTCACACAGGCTGGAGAACGGCTCAAGACACACCGAAGAGGTACTGGTTCACACTGTGATGTTTTACGTTCTCCAGATTCACTGGGTTAGTGGTTTCAGGTGATGCTTCTGTGGAAAGGTCTTGGTAAAGCTGAGAGCAGGATGCTGGGCATGGTGGCATATGCCTGCAATCCCAGTACTTGGGAGGCTGAGACAGGAAGAATGCAGATTCAAGGCCAGTCCCAGCAACTTAGCCAGGCCCTCAGCAACTTAGTGAGATTTGGTTTCAAAAGAAAAAATAAAAAGAGTCGGGGGTGTAGTTTGGAAGTAGAATGCCCATGGATTCAACCTCTAGTACCAAAAAAAGAAAAAGAAAAAAAAATCCTGAAAGCAGGAAAAGAGAAACATAATGAGTTATCTACAGTGAATAAATAGAAATAAAGGCAAGTATTTTCAGATAAAAACTAATTTATTGGGTTAAAAACTTACCTGAAGCATATTTACAAAGTTATATGAGGTTTACCATTAGACAATACGAATAGAGACACATAAAACTCAGAATGATTTCTGGCACATCACATCCCTTCTCCAAGAAATTATCTTAAGTAGCAATTATAGTTTTTATGACTTACCTTGAAAGTTGTAATTTTACCTATCTTGTCCAAAGTTTTCTAAAGTATTTTCTCTTAGACTGAGACAATTACCTTTCCTTGAATCCTAGTCTTTCATAGGTTTCTGTCAGAATATACTCTTTCCTCTTTTTATCACTATTTTTTCTCCTTTTCTGGTTGCTAGTTAGCATTAATGCATCACCGCATAATTAGTTTAAAAATACTCTTTAAATTTATTCTGCTAAAGATATTACCCACCTATTAAGTTCAAGACAAATCTCATTATTAAGCACATAAGCCCTGCCTCTTCCATGGTATCTGATAAAATGATGAACTTATGATTTTAAAATATCATTCAAATGGAGAGAAAACATTTTTTATCCTCATTAAAATCTAAGTTGGTTTAATTCTAGAAGACTAATTTAGTGACATTTTCTGATCTCATATTACCTTTGGTTGCTATTCAACGAAATAAGAGTTCATTTTAATGTTGTTTTTATTGCTTAAATAAAGAACAAACATTATGCATAATGTTATGCTGTCTAAGTGAAAGTTGCTTTTAAAATAGATATGTATATTTTATACACATGTTTTTAATTTTGAAGCAGATGTTTTGAGAAAATTAAGGCATTGTATAATTATATTGCTAAGGCAATGACACTGAATTTCTCAGAATTTCAAATATACCAGATACCACATGCCAATAATAAGCTATTATTGAAAAGTTTGTGTGCATTTAAGTTTATGCTAAAATACATTTAAGAAGTGTTATGATAAGACCCACATATCCTAAATGAAATAGGGTTTTCAAAACTGTAGGAAGAAAGTTTAATTAAAAATACTATCAACAGCCTGGCGTGGTGGTGCACTCTTGTAATCCCAGTATTTAGGAGGCAGAGACCGGAGGATCCAGGTTCACGGCCAGCCTCAGCTTCTTAGTGAGGCCCTCCGCAACTTCGTGAGACCCGGTTTCAAAATAAAGAATAAAAAATAGGGCTGGGGGTGTAGCTCGGAGGTAGAATGCCCCTGGGTTCAATCCCAGGTACTGCAAAAAAAAAAAAAAATACTATCAACAAAACAAAAACACAAGTAACAAGATTTATGATTTAGGTACGTTTCCTGATTGTGTGTGCTTACATGTGTGAAAACTGACATTTGTCATCATCTAAAGTACATAAAATTAGTTTTAATTTTTTTTCTGTTGAGTAATTTTGGTGATTATAAAATTTCTATGCTGCTTTTTATGCTCAATATAGCTTTTTATATATAGGACCTGGGTTTTCTAACCCAAAACCAAAAAATAAAAATAAAAATAATTGCATTAAGTATAGCTTTATTAACTTATAGAAAAATATAATGAAAAATATATAGCTAGATTAAATTCTTAATTTTTTCCCTATAGACCTATAAAGCTGAGCTCATTATTTTAGTAAACTAGTGTTGGTCAATGGCAAAGATAGCAACTCATTTCTCTTCATTTTTTAAAAAATCACTACTATTTATGTATTAGTTGGAAAACATAAATGCTTTTATAATATGAATTGCTATTTTGCATAACAATTTCCTCAAATGTTGTATTTTTAGATTTGATTTTAATTGTCATGAACAGAGATTAATTAATCATGGACTATAAAACCCCATTAGAATATATAAAATACAACAAACATAGTTCTCAACCCTAATTGTCAAATTACCATTAGAACCATAGTTTTACATGCTATAATCTCAAAAACTGGATAATACTCAACAAATGTGTGTAGAGGGGGGAAAAAGAGCTTTTTTTTCTAGTAGTGAAAAAACATTTCAATGATATCTGCTCATCCACTTCTATTTCTGATTTTTGCAAAACTTTAATATTGTGGGATATTTGAAATGCAAAACTTACTCAATGAGACCTGCTCCCCAAGGTCATACATCTTGCAGCTTTGCAAGATGCTGTTTTTGGCACATGAGATCCGGGGCTCTGGTACCAGTGCCTCATTAGCTTTCTCCACAAAGGGATGAATGCCCTTTCAGAAGAACTAAATAAAAAAGTCAGATAAAACTAGGCCAGAAATTGCTGCCATGGATACAAAGCTAGACACAGTAGTATAGTTGTATATCTGAACAAGTTGTGGTATAAAAATGAAGGAAGAGCGGGGCAAAAGACATGAAGTGCTGCTGCCAAAAGAAGAGTATTCCAAGGACAGAGCAGTAAGCATGACCCTGGTATAATTTAGTTCTTTCCCAAAGTCACCCTGACAACATTAGCATGAAGATGCTGGTAATGAAGGAGGCTGTGGAGGTGGGGACTACAGCACAATGATTCTTGAAACAATCAATAGTAATTTTTATAATATTTAAATAAGGACAAAAATCAATACATCGAAGAAAGATATTCAAGCTCACATGTAGCTAAAAAATAGGAATGACAAAACTGATAAAAATTAAATACAAACTGTCAGACTTAAAAGATGAAGATAAAATAGCAAAGATTTTGCCAGCAATAGGAGAGAGATAAATCCAAGTAACATAGTTTCCTCCTTTAATGCAATCTTTTTCTCCACAAGTCAAGAAGACTTATAAAAATAAAACAAAAAGTTGTTAGATTAGTGCATTAAATTGCATACTCTTTATTATAGAACTTGATACATAATGAAGTGTCATTTTGAATTTAAAACATTACACGAAACATTAAATGAAAGTCCTAAAAAGCAACTTTTCCTGAAGGGCAATGTTTAACAGAAGTTGCATATTGTTTAATTTCTACGGTGTTACTGATTAAAGTAGTTACTGACCATATTTGGTGTGAACATCATGAGATCATTTGTAACATGTAGGATGTCACATATATTCCCTGAAAATACATCATCAAAGAAAAATCTGCCTGAGCAACCAGTAGGGAATTACATGATTGAAATAGCAAAGGAATAAAAGGTGTGGTTTTAGTGTTTTAAGCCATAGAGCAATAGGGAATTTTGTAGAAAATCTCACATATTTTAAATAATATTTCAGGGAAACATCTGTATAAGAAGTGATAATTGAGCTGTGTTTTGATAGATAAATATGTGTTCACCAGGCAGCCAAGGGTGGAATAGCATTCTAGAAGATTTGTGTGAGCCATCTGAGGTGTGAAACAACCTGGTGAGTTCAGGGAGTTGGGAGGAGTTTTCATATCCAGAGTACAAATTGGGGAAGCTTTAGTAATGGAATGGAGGAGAGTTTGAATTCACTTGTAACTGCAATCATCTCCACCTTCTGAGGCATACCAAATAAACACAAAGTATATGGAAAAAATATCTAGTATGCAAAAGCTCAAATCCTTTTATATACCTTTCCCTTCTATTTGCCATTCTTAATCCTCCACTAAATAGAAGTTCTGGATCTGTCCCTGTTCTTTAAGATAGCAACTAGTCACATGTGACTTTTTAAAGTGAAATTAAATTAAATCAAATTTTCAGTTTCTCATTTGCTCTAGCCACACTCCAAGTGTGTACTGGCTCCATAGCTACACAAAGCGACTATATTAGATAGTGTAGGCATAGAACTTTCTCATTATATCAGAATTTCTATCAGTGCTTTTCTGGAGCACCACTGCTGGAGAGCAGAGGGAGAGAGAGAGAGAGAGAGAGAGAGAGAGAGAGAGAGCAGAACAGAGTGAGAAGCTGGACACCTATTCATGGGTGAGATGATGGAGATATTTCATGACATACACAGGCTTTGAATCATGGTCCTCTTGATAATTGAAGACACTGAAACAATTAAAGTAGGAAGCATACTGAAAGGATTTTATATGTGAATACTATAAAGGAAGTAGTGGTTATTGAATTTTGCATGTTTTAGCCATGGTGCTGGCACCAGGACCCAGTCTTGAGCCACTATCCCACTCTGACTTTTGTGATGCAGGCATTCAAAATGACTTTTGGGCCTGTGAAAGGGACTTAATTTCTCACATCTCTGACAAAAAGTTTCTATATATCTTTTCAACCCCACCATCGAATTATTCTGTTATCAGAAAATACTTTACTTCTTCTATCCTGCCAACCAAGGTATCTTCATTTGTTTTCTTCTAAAATATTTTCATAGCATTTTCCTCCCACTTTATTCTATTTATTATATCTTGCCTATACGCCATGTTAGATGTGTGACATATGATGGTATGAATTATATTTAGACTGTCTACTACTTTATTCAGACCACATTCTACAAAGAATGATACAAAATAAATGTTTTTAAAACTGAATTATATTTAATCTTAAAAAGTAGTCACAGAAATGACTACTAATTTGTCTCATTTTGCATACTAGAAATTAAATCCTAAATAAACTAAGAAATTTATCCACATTCACTCAGATATCAGGTCAAACATTAAAATTTAGAACTACATAGATCATATTTAACTCTTGTTACACATGAAGATTGGATTAGAATATAGGTGAAAATTGATTTGGGGAAGCCATTTAGAGACTATTCTAATCAAATTTATAATGATAATAATTCAACTAAGGCAAAGGTACAAAATGAGAAAAATGGATTTTCAGAGATACTAAGAAGATAATTTGAAAAGAACTTATTTTCACCACTGGGATGAGGAGAAGAAACAAAAGAAGTAACTTATTCCTTCTAGATTTTTTTGGTTTGGATGATTGAGGAATTAGAGTTGCAATTCATAAACATAATTACTATAGTAAAAACAATAATGTTTGGAGGAAGAATTATTGGTGTTTTGTGTTTGAGCTGCCTTTGATATATTTAGTGGAAGGAAATTTTTTTTGATATATTTAGGAAGGGAAAGAGAGAGAAAGAGAGGGAAAGAGAGTTCAGCATATTTCAAGCTAGAAAATTATTCAGAAATCTTTGGCATAAATGCATAAATGAACAAAAAGTGTTAGCAATATCTCGAAGAATAAACATTTGAAGTGGGATGAAATGGTAACTAAGAAAAGAGCAGACAGTATTGAGTATAGAACAACATTAATATTCCAGTTGAAGACAAAGTAAAATGAGTTCAAACCAAAAGTTGAAAATAAGCTGCCATAATGTAGGAGAAGAAACAGACGGAGCAGAGAATTTCATGGAAGAGAGACAATCAGCTCTAAAAAAAATGACAAAATAAAAAATTCAGTAAGATAGTATCTTAAAAATAAACTGAATTTAGCTATGAAATTGCTACAAATGACATATGCAGAGCACTATCAGAAGTGTGGTAATGCTATTGCAGTGACTTTATTATGATTATGTAGTGTTTACTTTTATACATTTTGAAACCTCAATATAGGCTTTTAATTTGTAGTAAGGAAACACACACATACATACAGATACATATGAATGATAAAAAAGGTGGATAAAGTTGGTAGATAAGAATTAATTGTAATTTTATCCTTCTTAAACAGTACATACTTTTAGATCTTTTTGAGAATAGTTATATTGTGATTCTGTTAAAATTTATATTTCTTTCTATGTTTTTTTTAAATGTAAAGCTTTTATTTATTTATTTA